>CAOIUN010000500.1:0-32136 GCA_948294485.1 Mansonella sp. 'DEUX' | reverse complement strand
AACATACAAACATACACAAACATACACATACAAACATACAAACATACACATACAAACACACACATACAAACATACAAACACATACAAACACACACATACAAACACACACATACAAACATACAAACATACACATACAAACGCACACACACAAACATACACACACAAACATACACACACATACAAACACACACATGCATATATAATGAAAGGATGGATTCTTTTATACCAATGAAAAAAATAAAAAAAATTTTTTTGGGAAAGAAAATTCGTTTTGAGCAAAAAAAACTTTATTGAAAAAAAAAGATCGCCGTAAAATTTAAACAGTACTAATTCTTAGCTTTATTTTCTTCGTTTAAATTTTCTTTCTCTCTCTTTCTCTCTCTCTCTCCCTCTATCTCTCTCTCTCTCTCTCTCTCTCTCTCTTTCTACTTATTTGAGAGAGGGGGAGAAAAGAAAAAAAAAGGAAATAAAAAGAATGGAAAAAAAGAGAAAAGAAATGACAATTTACTCATTCAAAAAATTTTGTTACTTTATAGGCATTTTCAATTGATATATTTGCATATATGAGAGACTAATAATTTATCTTCAATAAATTATCTTTTGGAAAAAAAAAATTTTTTTTTTTTTGCGCTTCTCTTTTTATTTCTTTACATTTTCTTCTCTTTATCTTTTCCTTTCCCGGCCTTTTTTTTTACTTCTTTTCTTTTTCTTTTTCCTTTGTTCTTTTTTTCTCCCTTTCTTTCTCTGTCTTTCCTAGACAAAACTAAAAAAGAAAAAAAATCATTCAAGTGAAAATTCGAAAAAAAAAGAATTTTTTTTCATCGAAAAAGGATCATTGGCCAATTTAAAAATTGCAGCAAACTATGAGTATAATTATTGGGAAAAGAAAAAGACAAAAAAACAAAAAAGTATTTCGAAAAATTGAATTTATAAAATTTAAAAATGAATAAACAAACAAAAAAAAAAACAACGAATTAATATATTTTGACATTTGATTAAAATGTTAGCAAATGGCTTTTGCTTATATTATTGTTGATTTCGACGAATAATTTTTTTTCTTTTTTTTTTTAACAAAAAACGAAAAGGAAAAAAAATCATTTAAATTAGAAGGTGGAAAAAACATACACACACACTCATACACACAAACATACACAAACATACAAAGGCATACAAATATAAACATAGTTGTCTCAATATTTGAATGATGAAACTGAAAAAAAAAAAACATTCAATTTCTTATTAATAAAATTTGGAAAAAAAAGAAAGAAAACATAGTAAACGAAATGAGAAAAAATGAGAAATAAAAAAAAAAGTGTCACCAAGCGTCGACGATATAACAAAATGACAAAGTGACCTAAAGTTCATAATTTCACATTAAATATATATATATATATATATATTTAATGCATATATATATGAATCAATCAATATCTATTAACCATTAATTACTAAATGACAAGATGACAACAAAAAAAAAAGGGAGAAAAAGAGTAAAAATGTTTGTCATATGCACAATTGTTTTTTTAATTTAACATCGATACATAATAAAATATGCATTTGAACAATTTATCTCCTGAAATATTACTTATAAATTATGAGTCATCCCAATCACTATAATCAGTAGTAATTTTATAGCTGTATATTGAAATATTACCTATAAATTATCATTCATCCTAATCACTATAAATATAAATATATCAGTAGCAATTTTATAACTGTATATCTCGGGAAAATCTTACATAATAATTATTTAAATATATCAGTAATTTTAATTTCACTACGTATGCCTAGGGAATTTCATATTTATAATCATCATAAATACATCAGTGATTCAATTATACATGGGAGAGAATTACATATAATTTAATCTCTCGTAAATATATTAATGACACTAACAGTCTGTCACGGAAATTTTTTTTTTTTTGTTTTGTCACAATTCTATCAAATATATCAGTGAATTAATTATATATCTCGGGAATCCCATAATATCAATGTAAACGATATATAGATACAACAAATATATCTATGTATAGATACAACAAATATATCTATGTATAAACATTGAAAACATTACTATTGCCTATGAATGTGAATTTATTGTAGGCCGAATGTATTTTCATTTTGTTTACAAAGTTCGAAGAAAAAAAAAATGAAATAAAGATGGAGGAATGAAAAATAAACGTCGAATATGAAATTTTTCTTTTTTTAAAAAAAAAAAAAGAAAAACTCAAATATTTGTCGTCGCAAATAAATAATAGATAGGAAAAATTTAAAACAGTTTTGTAAAAAAAAAAAAACAAAAAAAATTTTAAGAATTTCGAAAAAAAATGTATTAATCTAATTATGAAGAAAAAAAATGCCAACATTTAAAAAAGAATTTGGAAATACAAAGTGATATGTACACATAATTTTGGAGGGAGAGAGAAAAGGAAGGAGGGAAAAGGAGAGAGAGAGAGAGAGAGAGAGGGGAGGAGATGGAGGGAGAGAGAGATAAGAAAGAGACAAGCAAACGAAAAGTGACCAAATGTGAATTCAATAATTTGTTGGTGGGGTAGAAATGAAATGAAATGAAATGTAAAAAAAAGAAAAAAAAAAGAAAGAAGTGTCCTAATTTCAAACGATTGTAAAAAGCATAAATAAAGCAAAGCAAAGTAAGAAAAAAAAAAGGAAATTTGAAAATGACTGAATGAAATTTATTCGGTAAATTATTTTTGTTATTGTAAATTTGGATGAATTGAAAAGAGAATCGGAATAGAAAAACCTAAAAATGTGACCTGTGACCTTGTTGTTTGTTTGTTCATAATAATATTTGATTTATTTTTTTTGAAGAAATATTATCTGTCCAGATAAAACTCATTGTTCGGATTGATCTATTGTCCGGATCGATCTCATTGTCCGGATTGATCTCACATATACGTTTAATTTATTTTTTTTGAAGAAATATTATCTGTCTGGATAAATCTCCACTGTCCAGATTAATCTCACTGTCCGAATACTAGAAAATCTATCCAATAATGGAAAATACTTTTTCCTTAATTCATTTTTCAATTCCTGCAAATTATATTCCGAAAAATCAGAGTATTACTATCCTCTGATCAATTGCTATCGTTGTAACTTTATAAACATTTACCCCTTCATTGTTTCTTTTGTTGTTATTAGTGCTATTGTCACTGCTGTCATTGCCGATATGCGGTATTTGGGACCGGGATGAGATGAGACGAGAACAAGACTGGTGAGGATGAGGATGACAGAGGACAGAGGACAGGGGACAGGGGACAGGGGACGGAGGACGGGGGACGAGAACGGGGTTTTATGGGATAGTAAGAAAAGGGAAAAGAAGATCAATTCAGTGCTACCTATGTAAATATAATAAAATGATCCCTTATTGCTTTAAGCCTTTTTATACCATCTTTTGTCTTAACTATTCATAATCTCTTAAAATGTATTTTAGTATATCGTTCTCTCTGTTTTCTTTTCTTTTTATTTTCTTTTAATTTTTTTTTTTCTTTGCACTTTTTCCATTTCTCTTTTTCTCATTCTTATTATTGATAAAAAGTTTAGGGGAAAGATTATCATCTTTAACTTTGAAATTTATTCATTTATTGACTTAAATAAGAATATAAAAATTTGAAATTATTTTTTTTTTCTTATTTATTCAATTACATCCATTCAAAATATCTTTTTCTCACTATTAATCGCTCACTCTATTCTTTACTCTTGTGCACATTTTCTTTAATTCTCAACAAAACATGTAGCATTTCAATTTTTCTATCATCATCTGCATTCCTCTTTTTATTAATATCCAAGCAAGACAGAGAGAAAGAGATAGGTGGACTATGAATAATAAAAATGACCAATATGATCGGTCGAGATTGCCAATACCAAATTAAGCGATATGCTTTGAGGAATAGAAAAGCCTTGAAGTTTAAGGTTATGAGACTATTATTGCAAAAAGGGTAAAAATGATGGATCCATCACAAATTTTATTTTTCATTCCTTTCTACAATTAACTAGCCTTTATGAATTATGGAACATCATCATATACATATAACATATGCCTATTGCCTATTTTTATATCTATATATATATATATGTGTGTGTGTGTGTGTGTGTGTCCATCTGTCTGTCTGTCTGTCTGTCTGTGTGTCTATCTATCTATGTCTTTATGAATATTTTGGAAATAGTAATAAAAAAAAGAGAAAAAAAAAATGATTGACCTCGGAAAGCGCAATTAGAATTTGGTGGTTACCCTCTTGCCTTATCGACCCCTTCCTCATATGTCTAACCCCTTTAGTCTGTCCAAGAGATTGAATAGCTGATTCTACTGCTATGGTAAATCGACACCACTACTATTTTATTGTTTCCTAAATTATTGATTATTATTTTTTTTGCACCATACACACACACACACACACACACATACACACATACACACATACACATACACACACACACATACACACACATACATACATACATATATTAATTAATTAATTGATTTGACAATATACATATATAGTCAAATTAATCCGCCATAAGCATTTTATTTTTATGAATCATAATTATAAATTATAATATCATATAGATGTGTGTGTGTATGTATGTATGTATGTATGTATATTTGTGTCTGTATGTGTCTGTGTGTGTATGCTCGACATACAAGAGCGCATTAAATATGCCTTTATATATATATATATAAGTATATATATATGCAACGAATAAGCTACTATTATCATTTTAATGGACGACGGGTAGCATTTATTTGAATTTGACCTTTGAACTATGACCTTTATCGTTAATCACTATTTACATCCCTTAATCGTTTTGTTATAAACATGTGAATTTCCGTAATCTTTTTTTCTCTTCTCTTAAAAATCAGCAAAAAAGGTTAATTAGTATCCATTAAGATAGTCTAATTACTCACAATTATTTGGACCGTTAGGAATTTCATTGCTATGAATGCAGTTAGTTACACTGATAAATGAATGGATCGAAGTATTTAATTAACCATAGTAGTAGTAGTAGTAGTAGTAGTATATATGATTTTTTTTTTTTTTTTTTTAAATTATACCATCATTTTGATTGTCATCGTCATTTCATTTCTTTTCTACACTGAATGAGTTAGGTTGAATGGAGGTGAGCTGTGTATGTATGTGTGTGTGTGTGTGTGTGTGTGTATGTATGTGTATGTATGTGTGTGTGTGTGTGTATGTATGTGTGTGTGTGTGTGTGTGTGTGTGTGTGTGGGGAAGGGGGGAGGAGGGAGGGCGGGTAAAAATGGAGAAAATTAATTGGTTTAGAAGGAAAATTTAAGCAAAACAGAAAAAAAAGAACGAAACGGTATAGCATTAATTGTATGCAAAGAGAAATTATAAACAGAGAAATAAAAATTTTTCAAAAAAATGAGAAATTGTTGTTGTTAGCAAATTTGATGGATAATACACAATGTCTGTTTGTTATTTCATAAAAAATGTATAATTTTTTTTTTTTTTTTTTTTTTTCGGAAATTTCCGGATGATAATTTTCCATTTTATTAAGTAAATTGAACACAACACTTGATCTCTTGCAGCATTATATTATTTGAAAAATATCATAACTGAGAAGCTTTAGATAAAAAACGCATTTGAAAATTTCAAAATTATTGTTATTTTGCATTTTAAAAATTTGCATTGGATTGAAAATGAGTTTTTTTATTTTCTTAACAAAAGAAATTTAAAACTGAAATTTTATGGGCAATTTTTTATTCTCATAATAGAATTAGTAAATAGTAAATACAATTGATGATATATGCAATATAATATCTTTTAACCAAATGAATGGTACATTTTAGAAACGAAAAAAGTTTTAGTAAAGAGAGAGTTTTTAAAATCAATTCTTTTTTGTTTTGTTTCGTTTTTTTTTTTTTTCTTTTTTTTTGCTCTTTAGTTTTCTTTACAAATTATTGTCTTTGTCAAGAATACAATTAATTGATTTTTAATTTTAAATTTAAGCAATTAAAATTAAGCAACAATGATTTAAAAAAAAAAAAAAAAAAAAAACAAAAAGGTGAAAAGAAATTCAAATGTCAGAATACTTATTTATATCATCCATCTATCTTTTTATAAATCATAACTCAACCTTTTCTTCTTTTTAGACTCATTTGAATTCTTTCTTTGTATTCTGATTTTTTTTCTTTCATTCTCCTCATTTCCCGCTTTCCCGCTTTAACTCTCTCATTTTTCATATATCTCTCTTTGGCTTTTTTTTTTTTTATATTTCAAATTTTATTTCGTCGACATTTTGTATTTGAAATCAGACTGATGAGAGGAAAAGGTAAACTTTCGTAAATGAGTTCAATTTATCTATTCGTTTAAAAAATTTTTATTGTGAGCTTCTCTCTTTTACACTAAAAATCGATTTGTGATCACAGATGGTAATGAAGAATATTTTTGAAATAAAAGCGAATGTTTCAATTAATTGATATTAAAGAATGATTGAAGATGAATGAATTATTCTGAATCTGAAATATTTTGCGAAAAAAAAAAAGGAATGAAACATTGTACAGTAACGATTACAATTTCAGTCCATAAATTCAAATATACTTTCTAATAAGCTAAAGCTTACATTTATTAACATATCAGTCATTAATTAAATGAATTTTGTTTGTTAGCTTAAATCATATTTTAATATTAATGAAATAATTAAGTATAATTAATTGTAGCAGCAAAAATTTTTCACAATTATCAAACAAATATCATAATGGTTTCATTTAATCCAAATTTAATAAATAAATTTTTATTGAATCTAAAAAAATTGAAACTTTTATTTTAACGGAAAAAAAAAGCTCTTACCTAAGCTACATTAAACTCTCCAAAAAAATTATATTATTATGATAAATAAATGCGATACGTTTCATTATGTATCAAAATGATAAAATAACAGAAAGTGTTAATGGTGATAAAAGTTGAAATAATTTTGCAAAATAGGAAGATGTCAGAGAAAAATGGAGAGACAGAGAGAGGGAGAGAGAGGAAGAAAGAGAAAAAAAACCAAAACACTTTACAAATTGATTTAATGCATTTATTTTAATTTTCTTCTGCATGAAAATTAAATTTAGAAAAACGCATCAATATATCTATATGTATGTTCATAATATGCATATATATATATATATATATATATATATATATACATATATATCAATAAATATAAATCAATATATATATATATATATATATATATACATATATATATATATATACATTTACATTTAAACTTATATTAAATGTAAATATTAATATAAAATGCAAATATTAATATAAATATAAAATGCAAATATAAATATAAATGCAGAGAGAGGGTCTTATATGAATACAATTTTGATAAACCGGGAAAAAGGTTAAATATATACATAAAAGAGAGGCAGTTGACTGCATTATAAATGCTGTCATTAAATAAATTTATGACGCTTCCTAAAATGTAAATAATATTAAATTCTCTCTTCAACGGCCAATAATAAACAACAAATTTATGGTGAATGATAGAATTTTTTTTTTCTTTTTTTGAATAAAAGTGTTAATTTTTTGCTGAAAAGGAAAATAAAATAATAATTTAATGATTGTTGAAAAAAAAAAAAAAAAACTTAAATATGTTATTAATTTGCTGTTGCTTAGAAATTTTAACCAATTAGGTTATCATCCTATGAAATGATTATGGTAGCTTTTTTTTCGAATTCTTTTCATAATGCAATGAAGGGGAAAAAAAATTTGAATGAATAATAATAGTATTTTACATCATTACATAAATAAGATATGAAGATAATATAAATGAAATGTAATGAATGGAATGATCGAATTGATAGATGTAATGTTCCAAATCGAATTGATAGATGTAATGTTCCAAAAAAATAAACGATGTTAAAATGTCAAATTTGAATTTATATTTTAAATCTTTTTTTTTTTGAATAATTTTGCATAAAATATGAGGAAAGTGATTTACACAAAAAAAAGATAAAATGTGGTAAAGAGAAAGAAGAGAAAAACGGTTAGGTAACAAATTTCAATTTATTTTTTTCAATAAATAAACGAAATCATTTCATATTATTATGTTAAATTTAACTTCATTTTGATAAAAATGAAATTAAATTTAAATCTCTTAGTAATAGTATTATTAGTAATGGTGAATCAAAAATTGTAAAAATTTTTAAAAATGACAACTACTACTACAGTAAACATTGAAAATAGAATAGTTTGTGGAAAATATATTAATGTCCAATGTGCGCAACTGTTCAAAACTTGTTCCATAATTATTATTAATACAAAATGGATTCATACATCCTACGGCTAAAGACATACATAACTCATTCTAATTTATTCCTAAACATACTATATTATTAATAACATTTCATTTGAATAACTATATAGTTTTTAGTAGCAATAAAAATTTCTTAGCTCATAATTTAAATCAATTTTTTCCCTCCATTTTTCTTTTAATTTTATTTTTTTTTATTTTTCAAAAAGACATAAAGGAAAAGAAAAGTGGAAAAGGAAAAGAAAAAAAAAATGTATTGCTTTTTTGGGTATTGAAAAAGACAAAAAAAAAAAAAAAAAAAAAATGAAATATTTTCCTAGCATTCATCAATTTAAATTCTACCAAAATATTGACGGGTAATGAGTAAACGAAAATATTCATTTAAAATTTTTAGGGAATGTGTTAGATTTAAAAAAAAAAAAAAAAAAAAAGTTATGTAAATAATACTTCTATTTATTCAATATATATATATATATATATAAATATGTAATCTAATCATTAGCAGAGTGAAAGAAGAAATCAGTAAATTGCTAAATAAATTTTGCAAAAAAAAAAGAAAAACATGGAAATTAGTTAAAAGAGAGAAAATAAAAAAGAAGGAAAACTAGAATAATTAAATAAAAATGAGAGGAAAAGAAAATAAAAGAAAAAACTACACATATTTATGTATAAGCGTACATATATATATATATATATATCCAGGTGTGACTTACCTGATTATCCATTTATTTTTTGGTATGCCATTCTCTTAAGAGATTGGCGATTTTGAAGCTTCTCGTTGTAATGCTGTGATCTTAGGTGACTTGATAAGAGTTCATAAGAGTAAATTAGCTTTAATTATTGTTTTTATATATATCAAAGCATATGATTTCGATACTATGATATACATATATATATATATGTAATAAATTATAAAGGAAGCAGGAATAAGAAGAAAGAAGAGAAAGTAGCAAGAATGATTAGTTGAAAGAAATTTTCAGGAAGGAAGGATCAATACTTTATATAAAAGGTGAGCAAAATAAATGTATCTGATTTCATTCAATCCTATCAATGAAAATCAAGTATGATCTAATAAAAATATTTATCTGAATATTTTCAGGTGGAATAAAACAGAGGGATTATGGAAGAGAGGAATGAAAAAAGGTTATAGAAGAGGGCACTGATAAAGCATACTATATCATTCCTCTAAAACAATTTCATTTTCCCTCCTACTCATTCCTCCTCCTTCATCATTTCTATTCTGTTTAATTTTAGGTTAAAAAATAAACAATATGCTATTCGGAGTACATACATATATATACACACATACAGTACCTGAAAGGGAAATAATCGTATCCATACACACAATATATACTGTAAAATATTACTATGAAATATATAATAATATAGTTCACTTATATATAAGTCATATATACATATAATACATAAAATGTAAAATAATCGTATCTATACACACAATATGTACTGTGAAATATATGCTGTAAAATATTAATATGAAATATCTAATAGTAGAGTTTTATCTGCATTTCATTTTTCAAATTTCTAAAAATGATAATCACATGAAGGAGCATAAAAAAAAAACACCGACAAATTCCCCCTTTTTCCATTTATATCTTTTTTAATCCTTTTAGTACTATTTTTGTTGTTTTGAAAATTCACGTGAGTCAAAATACTTGGAATCTTTTAGCATATAGTTGATTTTATTGAAAAACAAATTTTAGTGCATTTAATATTTTTGCCAAATAATCATTCTAATTTTGTCATTGCATAGCTCAATTAGTATTTTAATTCATTGCATTTAGTGTAAGTAAAAAAATAATTCTAACTATAATTTATTAAAATCAATAATTGTTCGTTTTTTTTTTTTTTTCATTTGAAAAATTTTGATATTACAAATAATATTTTTGCTGATTTAAATTACAAAGTTAAAAGAGAAAGTTTATTTTAGATAACATGTAATGAAATAACAATATCATTGATTATTTATATGAAAGCTTTTATTTAATTAAATAATTGAATCAGTTTGTATGTGATAATAATATTTCATGTCACTGAAATATCATTAGTAATAATATAATTAAAAATACATTTATAGGTATAAATTTTCAAAATATACTAACTAGCTTACAATAGACTTTTAATTTATTTAATTAATTAATTTTATAAATGAAGAATGATTGAAGTATTCTTTAAAATGAATGATATTTGAAAATTTTACTATTGTTGAGAAATGGAATTTTTATTTCAACTGCTAGCCGTTGTCAAAAAGTAATTATTTTAATTAATGAATTTGCAAAAAAAAAAAAAGAAAAAAAAAAGAAAATTAGATGGGAATATTATTTAAATTCAAATATTTAATGAATTTTCCGCAAAAAAAGAGAAAAAAAAAGCTATTCATGACATCGAGAGAAATATTATCCTCATTTTTCTTTCCCACATTCCCACTCCTTTTCCTCCTCCTTCTCCTCTCCATTTTTTTTACACATCGATAAAGTAAATATTTAAAACTATGAAATGCATTTTTACAGAAATTAATTGAAAATGCCAGCAAATGAGAAAAAAAAAATTTGCTATTCTTGCATTTAATTGAATATTTCAGCGAATTATTCCGTTGCAATAGCTGAAGCAGTATTGTGAATTTAAAAAAAAAAAAAAAAGAAAGAAAAGAAACGACAGGAAAATTACAACGAGCAAATCACAAAATTAAATTAAATAAACAGCTGATCTTTGCTGATCTTTTGCGTTACGTTGTTGCGTTGTAGTGGACATTTTGCGCGACGAATAAAAATTCATAGGCATTCGTTCAAGTATCGGGATTGATAAGATTGACAAAGAGGAGGAAAAACAAAAAAAAGTTAATAGAAGAGGAAAAAGGAAAGGTTGACAGGTTTGGACGAGAAAAATGGTAAAAAAAAACCACCTGATGCAGAATCAATTGCTTAAAGCTATAATATAATCGATCATAAGGATAATAACATATCACCCATTATCGGCATTACTCGATCATTTTGTTTTTTTTTTGATGATGATTGTTGATGATGATGATGATGATGATGATGATGATTGTTGATGGTGGTGATGATGATGATGATGATTGTTGATGATGATTGCTGATGATGATGATGATGATGATGATTGTTGATGATGATGATGATGATTGTTGATGATGGTGATGATGATGATGATTGTTGATTATAATGATGATGATGATTGTTGATTATGATGATGATGATTGCTGATGATGATGACGATTGTTGATGATTATGATGATTGCTGATGATGATGATCATGATGATGATTGTTGATAATGGTGATGATGATGATGATTGTTGACGATGATGATGATTGTTGATGATGATGATGATGATTGCTAATGATGATGATGATTGTTGATGATGATGATGATTGCTGATGATAATGATGATGATTGTTGATGATGATGATGGTGATTGTTGAGGATGATGATGAATTTCACAATTTAACAGCTGATGATAACATCTATTTTAATCACACTGATATCCTATCTTTTGCCACTTTTATTGCTAAATGGATTACTAAAAGAGAGTTCTTCAGGTGGAGAACAGGATTATGAGCTCGAGATTTGGATTCATCGCTCTCAGTGCATGTTGTTGCCCTTAGAAGGGTAACTTGCCAAAAAATGATAGAACGAATCACTGTCACTACCACTGTCCATCCTAGCTACTACCAATAGATACAGTCGAAATTACATGCTTAACAAACATTGTTTTTTTTTTTTTTAATATTTACACTTCCGATCCTAATATCTTCGCCGATAACATGTTTTACTCGCTTTTAAACTTTATTCTAGACATTATTCATTAATAATTTTAAAATACTCGACAAAAAAATTGAAATATTATTAATGTTGTCAAATTCAAGTAAAAGTAAGCTGAATTGCGTAATGACCGATTAAAATTGACATGAGAATTTCAAATCAATTTAAACTGATTTGAGCGTTAAATCCTCACTGATTCACACTCTTGCTGATACCGCAAAGTGCTGGTTAAAAACTGCTGAATGAGTCGCACCACTATAACTAATGGAAAATTCAAAATGATGCCATATTTTCTTTTTAGGACCAACTTAATATTATTGGAGAAATTAAATAGGTAGGAGGAAATGAAGAAATTTTGCAGAATCCACACTAATTAAAGGCAGTGATAAGTTTCACCAAAGTTGATCGTTATCCTGAGTCTTTCAATATTAACTGGCATTCATAGATATAAGGACCAGTGGCCACAAAACATGAATTTCCTGATGGAAGGACTGATTCGATTCAGCGAGAGAACTAACCTTTCAGATTTGAAATTTTGTTCAGTCGAACACAATTTGTAGAACATTAGAACCTCAAATATTTCAAAAATTGCTACTCCTAATCCGTAATACCACTTCTTAATTCCACTTCTGGTATCTATTCAGGTTTAGTTCCTTAATGACAGACAAGTACTTCAAGCAATGCGTTGGATCATGTCTCAGCTCAATTTAAATTATCCAAAGTCATATTTCGCTCACCTTACCATTTTCACCGAACCCAGTATTATTCCTAATTTTGCGTATTCTTTGACCGCACACGCTTTAGAACTGACATCTTACAAAAAACCGTGATCCTTGACTGCTTTTGTCTAATCTATTCACTATCGATGATCGCATTTTGCAGGCCTACTGGATAAGACTGTAAAACGCAGTTTACCGCGCTTATTTCCTTATCCTTCAGCAGTAATCACCAGATGTTTCTGTATCTCCTTCCAACAGTTTTTAAAAAACTCAAGAATATTTCCAGTGTTCGAAATTATTAACTGTAAATGATTAACATAAGTAACGCCATCTTAAACTAAAATGTCCTGTCAGCTACAAATATTCCAACGAAAAATTTATAATTTTGTTCATTTCCCTTTGAAGTAAAATCTATAAATTTTTAAAGCAATAACAGAATATCTCTTATTTACTAATCAAACTGAAGAGAGCAGGACCACAATCAAATAAAAATACCACAGTTCTTCTATTGAAATTAGAATCCATTCACACAGAAAGCATAAATTAATATGAAAATCTGAGTCTATGAAATTGGAAAATGCTGACAACACCAAACACTACACCAAATAATTATGCGTAATGCTGAAATGTGTACTTCTTAATTGAAAAAATAACAATGAATTATCATAAAAACTACTAATAACCCGAAACGGAAATAATGTATTTAAGAGGACGAAAAAATAACTTGGAAAACTGACAATGTAACAAATTTTTCTTGGAAATGAAAGAAACGCCAGAAAAAATAGACCTATTCTTGTTTAATAATTGCAGTTATAGAGCATCAGAGAAAGATTTAGTTCTTCACTTCATTCTTGTTCAGCATTTCCATTCGTATAGTTTTTAGATCTTTGTACACGTGAGGTAGATCTGTTAGGATAGGGACCTGAAAACGACTTTCTCCAGAATTTGTGTACTAATGCAGTTTTGAAAATGCGAAGATTATTTGAACTCATCTCTTAGATCTCTAAGGCTACTTAGCGAAGTCAAGGTTGATAAACGAATATATAGAGAAATACATACTTGCAAGGTATCGATCAAATAAAGCATTTGACGAGGATCGTTAACCGTCCATGCAACCACTTGAATGTCCAATTTCTTCATTCTGTTGACCAGTCCACTATAATAGTACAGAGTTCTTCTTGTTTCACAAATATTGGAATTATTCACAAAGAAATATCAGCAGTAAATGCTCCGCCGCAAAAAAAAACTTCAAAATTTGGATCGAAAGACAAAAAATTCTTGTAAGCTGTTTAAACATTTGAACATGATACCTAGATATTTCTTTCTCATATAAAAGTAGCATTTCAACTCCAAGAAACTGCGGCAGAAAACTGTCCAATAGTTTCATATTGACATAATCTAACAGCAATGTCAAAAAGTGCTTTAATCCAGAGAATCGTGGAATGTAACATTCCAAATCTTTATATGTTGCCCAATATGGACGCCATGTGACGCCTAAATGTAAACTGTAAAAGATACCATCATATACTTGATACCTTCGAGAAAAAAAATAAAACCATCGTTAAAGTTATTAAGCGCATATTTATGAGCTGTGTTATCGCACATTCCAGTGATCATCAGAATGAAGCACAAAATATACTTTTTATACATCTTCTTATGGAAGTTACAATCTTCTAAATTATTTAGACTTGCCAACAAAACCTACCGGTTAATATATTGGGATCAATTTTCTTGACTGCATATGGAATCCAAGGAAAAAATGACGAAACGATCACATCATCGTACAGATTGTTGGATGATATTATCGATGCTATTTGAGAAACCATCTGAAACTAGCTGATAAAATGAAGTTAACAAACGATTCTGCATTATTTCGATCGATTTCCAAACCTTTTAAATGCTTTAAGCTAATATAATAAAAACATCAAAATAGTGCGTAACTGAATAACCACAAAAATCAGTGTATTTGACAGACTATCCGTTCCATGATTGCTATTTCAGCAAACAAATTACCTCAAAACTGCTATCTTTCACATCGAACAACATTTTTAAGTTGTTATCCCGGCAGTACTTCACAGCAGCTTCCAGTGTTGGTATATGATAAACTTTCGATGCCGTTTGGCTATCCAGTGAACTGCAAAAAATAATGCATTAATGAAATGCTGAAATGAACAAGTCAAATCGATTTGACCCACCAAGCTGTTTTTATAGAAAATCGAAAGAGCTTTGCGCGAAGGACAACGATAATCCTCTAATGTTTGCCAGTTAAACCCGTAAGTAATGCCACTTACTATCAGTACAATCTGTTCCGTTAATATAGCACTTAAACATCGAGTACGATTCTGCCCACCAACAGCAAAACCAGTCTACCTGCTTGTTGAACTGACGGTGTTGGGGATGATTTCTTAACTGACTTTCTAAATTGTTTCAAATTAATACTTTTACTTCAAGTTAGCATGCATGCTTTAATTGGATGTGAAAAGCATTCATCAATAGCCAGAAACAGACAACAAATATCTTCTTCAACAAAACAAACAAATCCTCGAAGGCATATGAGGACGATAAAGCACACCGTTTAAACCTACCCCAATGGCTGGAATGTTTTCCCAGCATTTTTGGTTTCTAATTCTTCTAGAGTAAAGGATGCAATCAGGCCTGGTTCACCACATGTCCTCATTAAATCATCATCATGCATAATCACCACGATGCCGTTCTTCGTTAACGTTAAATCAAATTCCACCAAATCCATGCCCAATAATTTCGCCTAAAGTATTATTTACTAGAACATTGAAGAACTGTAGAAGAAAAGCAAAACACAGATAGAAAGATGCTTGAATGTTACAAAACTAAATGTAATGCCGGGAAAAACAAAAAATTGGTAGCTGTACTTTTTCAAACGATTCAATTGTATTTTCAGGAGCAACTTTCGGCGCACCTCGATGTCCACCAACACGGAAATTTTTGAAGAACTTGCTAGCCTGAAAATAAGATATCATATTGCATGATAAAACCACCATTAAGTTCCAAGACAGACGACAAATTTATTTTGAATTACTAGCACTAGTAATTCAAAATAAATTTGTCCAAAACAATAGACTATTTCCAATGATCTCAATAATTCCCCAACTGATATAGCAAGATGGGTATATCTGTCCGATGAATTATGTATAAAATTTAAAATATTACTGTCTCCAATTTTTTAAATCTCACTATCATTCTGCCATACTAAATTTAAAAATATATCATCAAAAACATACAGCGGGAACATTCGATGGAAGGCCAAACATACGTCGTAATATTTGAGCCATCAATGGTATTGCAATTAGCAGTGTAGATATTTTAAGAATTGGTTTTAAAAATTGCATCACAACTACTGCACCAGCAATAGTTACAAATATGGCCAGTGCATAGTGTTCAATATCCATGCGGCATAAATAACCCTGAAAACATGAATTCTCACAGACTTGTTATATTTTTCTTTCCATTCCTTCAATCTGAATTAATTTTTGAATGCTAAAACACAATTAATAAAGTTAATCGTAATTAATCTAATATCATTAGCAAAATAAAAAAAAAAAAAAAGCAAAAACAAAGAGAATCCTATCTGCAACAACTCCCATAAACCACACCACATGCCACCGAACCCAAACCGCTCTATGTTACAATAACTAGTTTTTCACGGCACTCAAGCAAGATCGCTATGCAAAATTCGTGTCGCATTGTCCATATGTTTCATAGAAGCTTATGCAGGCACATACACACATACACATACAAACACACACAAACGCATATATATGCACACATATACATACACATACATACACATACACACACATACACACACACACAACTGTCTTTTCAGTTGTTCGATGCAGTGAAAAGAGTTGAAAATATTTCGATGGAAGTGAAATTCGTATCATTTTCTTGTTTGTTATAATAAAGTTACCGTCTTCTTCTTCTTCTAATGGTAAAAATGGTAAAGGATTTCTTTTATTTTTTTCGACAGGTTTTTCTCTCCTTTTTTTTTCTCTTTCCACTACTACTATAGTAGTGATTGTATATTTGGTAATCTGCTAACCTCTCTGTCTCATTTTGTTAACAATTTGATTTCATTTTAATCATTTCGATATAAAAAATGAGCGTTTCTTTTTGCCTTACTTACGTCTATAATTTCTATACTTGGTATAAAACAGAGAGAGAGAGAGAGAGAGAGACATGGAAAGAGAAAATGAAAGAGAAAAAGACAGAAAGAAGATCGGGAAAAGAAGAGAAAGAACAAAAAAAGGACTGAATTTCGATAATTTGATAGTTTATGAATGTGATCTGTATGAAATGTTTGTTTACTTCAAATATATTACGGTTAGACGATCAATTTTCAATACGGTCAAAAAACGGATATGATAGTGAGCGAGGAAGAACTGGAATGTAGAGGAATAGAGAAAAATGGGAGAATATGGTTGTTTTCACTTTTTCCTTTTTCTTTTTTTTTTTTTTTTTGAACAATTAAGAAATTTAAAATTACTCGAATTTATCAGATACAACTGATTATCAAAAGGTAAAAAAAAAGCAAGAAAATTTATGCTTAAAAATTGGAATTATAAAAATTTAGAAATAAATAAAATTAATGTGTACAGTAAATTTTTGACTCTTTAGCAACTTTTCTATTTCTTTTGCTATGTTCTTATTTCGCTGTTAAATTTTGTAACAAGGATAGCATAAAGATTTTTTAAAATTTTTTTTTCAGAATCAGAATTCTTAGATACACTAAATACACTAAGTCTTAACAATTCAAATTTACATTTTACCAAAAAAGTTTTAATTCCTTATTTATGCCTTAATGAATACGAAATTATCGAACAATTTTCAAACTGATACAATTTTAAGATTTAACTATGATATTGTTGTTGTGCATCGTTTCGCTCTATGATAAATGCAATTGGTCTGTACCGTAGAAATATTCCAGTCTGAAATGATTCAAATGAAATCCCAAAATTTTTTTTTTCGAATTTGGAGAGATTTTTTTTTTTTTTTGACTTAAAATGCTTCTTTTTCAATTCCTTAAGACATTATTTTAATGCGATGAAAATTATAGGCTAACATATTTGGTATGAATTATTATAAATGAGTGATAAAATAAATATAGAAAAAGTGATTGTTTGTTTGATGTGATAAAATGCTGGGTTAATGATAATGATTGAAGTGGATGAAAGATCATTCTTAGATGAAAGGTTATCAATGATGGTGGATACATAGGTATACACTATCACTGGTGGATTATCATTGCTGTTTGATGTAGGTATTATAATTTTTCAAACAGGCGTAATTCAATCATGCTGTAGTGGACATTGCTCCCCTTATCGCGACATCATTTGCCATTCTCTCTTTCTACCTTTCTGAATTTCATATCATTATACATCGATAGTTAAAAGATACTGGAAAATTTGTGCCATTATCAACATTTAATATTAATTCAACGTTTATTATAAAATTTTCATATTCATTAAAAAAGAAAAAAAACCTTAAGGAAGGAGAAAAAGTACACTTTGAATATTTGATCGAAAAATGAATATGAAGAATGATTGAATGATGAAACAAGAATGTTGTAGGTAAGTACTGAAATTAATAATTAGTAAAATAACTACTCTTGACTAAAGTTTAGAGAATGAATTTTAAATAATGATATTTTGTAGAATAGACTTCTAGCAGCATTTGTGTATGATCAGAACTAGTTATAGTTTGTTAAATATGTTGAAAGAATTGTTAGTTTAAGCAAAAAAAAAAAAAAAAAAGAAAGAAAAGGAAAATAGGAATGAGTGAAAAAGTTCTTTTTTTCCTTCTGAAAAGGTTGTGACAATATTTTCAATTTGACTGTGATGTGACAATATTTTCAATCTAACTTTCTTGTTAAATCATATATTTATTTTTTCTTTTTTTTTACTGAATTATAGTTATCTTATGAACAGCGATATATCAATGAATTAGTCATCGATTGATGTTTGATGTTTCAATTTATTTAATGAACAATATTTTATGAAATTTGATGAATAATTTTAATCTAATTATTTTATGCATGGGTTACCGAAATAATTAATGATTGCTTAGAAAAAAATTTAAATTTAAGAACATTTCAATTTTAAATTAAAATTTCCCATGATTTTAAATTCTCCGAATTTTCTTTCACTATCCTACTCTTCCTACAATCTTTTTTATAATATCTTTTTTTCCTTTTGTATTTTTTTCTCCAAGCAACATTTTCTTGTTAATGTATTTCATTAGTTAACCCGTTTAGTGGTTAATTATAATGATGAAAAGGATTGAGAAATTGAGCAGGAAATTTGTCAATCAATAAAAGCAATGTTGAAGCTATCTTTATGTAATATTTCCAAGAACTGAAGAGAAATAGTTTAATCGACGAAATAGCACAACACTTTCGTACCATCACTACCATTATCATCATCATCATCATCATCATCATCATCTTCGTTCCACCATTCTTAAATTATCAAAATTTGAATGAAATGTCAATTTCAAATCGTCATAGTTATAACATTTATATTAACAAGTATTTATATATGACGAATAAAATATTATCAATTTAAATGGAAAAAATTTTTTTTGCAGTTCATTTCAACTTTTTATCGTAATCGACCGACCCATTGAAAAATTCAATTTTAAAATGGAAAAAAAAAGAAAAGATAAATTTGGTAAAAATTTTATGAAAAAAAAAAAAAAAAAAAAAAAAAAAAAAAAAAAAAAAAATGAAACTAAAAAAAAATTTTTGATTTTAAAATTTTTTAATTTTTAATTTAATGTTAAAAAAAAAAAAAAAAAACAAAATATTTTTATTTTTTTTTTTTTTTTTTTTTTTATATGTGTTTTAGAAGGCATTAGGCATTTATCACTTATTTTTAATGTTATGATTTGAAATTACTGGAAATGTTGACTGCGTTTTTTTTTTTTCTGATTCTTTTTCAATTAGTTATCCTCCCTGAATAACATCCCTATTGATGATCATTGCTTTAACAAATCAATCAATCAATGTTTCTTTTTTTTCCATTAATTTTGTCGATGAACCAACAATATCCCAGAGGAAAAGAAGAAAACTTTTTTTTTTTTTCTAAAGTTTAAGTGAATTTTTTTTTCTGATGTAATATTTGATTGTGTCAAAGCAAATGATCCAAACTACCAAATTACGACATACTTTTTGCTTCGAAAAAATTTCTCTCAAGAGTAAACAAAAAAATAAAAATAAAAAAGGAAAGAAAAAGAGTGGGAAAGAAAGCAAAAAAAGAAAAAATATTTTGAACAGAGGGAATCATGAAAATTTCCTGTTTTCTTATGCTTTGAAAAAAAAAAAAAGGAAGCAAAATAGAAATTTTAGAGTTTTGAAATAAATAGCAAACTTTGTTCGTAAAAATTTTGATTGAAATTTGGAGGAAAAAAAAGATAGTGATAAAACAACAAGTTAAGTTAGCAAAAGTTTAAATGAAATAAAAGCCATAAATTAATTTGAAAAATTTTTGTATGAAAAATTATTTTGATTTCCACTTTCAAAAAATTATCATTATTTTTCATAAAGATATTATTAATCATTTTTTGTATACCGTATATGGCTTCAATCATTTTTCTTTAATGTTTATTCTATTAAAAAAAATCGATTCCTTTTTTATGTTTGTACGTGTGTTTTTTTTTTGTTTTTGTTTTTGTTTTTTCTCTCTCTCTCTTTTTTTTTCCATTCTTTGTTTCTCATTTGCTTTATTACTTTTATTATTATTTTTAGCAAATTATAATAGGCCAAAGGTCAGCAGCTATAGAATATAGTTAGGATCTGTTGAAATCATTTTCATTTTAACCATCAATAGAAATTTTCCATCCATAATATATACCACAATAATCATTGTTGTTCCTTTAACAGACGGCATTTCGTACACACACACACACACACATGATATCAGTAAACGAAGTCTGCATAAAAATAATTCATTTTTTTTTTCTTCTTCTTTATTTCCCTCTCTTTCTCTCTTTCTTTTCTTTTTTTTCTCTCTCTCTCTCTCTGTGTGTTTCTCTCAATTTCTAAAATAAAACGATAAATGTAAAAATTTTATGGAAATATTGTGAGAGAAGGGAGGAGGAGGAGGAGGAGGAGGAGAAGGAAGAAGAGGAGGAGGAGGAAGAGGAGAAAGAGGAGGAGGAGGAGGAGGAGGAGGAGAAGGAAGAGAGAGAGAGAGAGAGAGAGATGTTAAGAAAAGTTTCCTTTTCAATATAAAATTCCTCAAATGATTCCTGTCCTTTCGTCTGTTTTCGTTCAATCCATTGAATATTATATTCCTCTAACAGGTTTTTAGTTCAAATTTTATTTCAAAATTATGCAACTTCCCATTTCTTCCCAATATATTTTTGCTGAATTATTGCATAGAAATGATATCATAATTGTTTTATTTTATAAAGTTAAAATTATCAAAGTGATAAAATGCGACCATTTTATTCGACAAATTTTGGTAAATATTTCATACTTTTCTTTCTTTTTTTTGACATTTTATTTAATGCAAGAATAGTTAGTTCCCTGAAATTAATTAATCAAATTAAAAGTTTGACTACCTTCATTTATATCAATGGATAATGATTATGACTAATTAATCAATGATTACTTATTTCAATTTTCTATTTTTTTTTTTTTTTTGTCGATATATTTAATATCTAATATGGGTAACGTCGTTACTGTTAACTTTTAATTAAACTTATTTTAAAGTATAAATAAAATTGTAGGAAATAATTGAAATAGCATGAAATTACTTTTTTGATCTTAATAAATGGCAAATTTAGATGAAAAAATTGTTTGGAAAGAAAATTTTTTTTTTTTGATAAAAATTCCATTTTCATCAGTAATATTTCAATGATTCACGTGATACAAAGTATTTGTATGGAATTTCTCTATTCGAATCAACATATATATATATATATATATATCAGTGTGTATGGCAGTTATAAAATCGAGATGCGATTTTAAAAATTTTCCGCGGAAAATGTTTATGTAATCTGGCATTCAACTTCATTTCACTGGTTCTTACTTGGTAGATGAAAGAGATCAACTGCAACAGGTTTCTTCTTCTTGATCGCCTAAAATCCTTTATGACTGGATCGTATTATTCATTTCCGTGCATTCATCATGTCCCACTATTTTGCGATTGCGGTTAATTTCTTGTGCATCGTTATTATTCTAAGGTAACAATTGAAATTGAATTAATAGGTAATTGAAATTTAATGATAGAAAGCAATGGTAGGTATTTTTCATTGATTTAAATTTTTACAAACAAAGATGGTGTAATAGAGAAAGTTTTGTTTCTATAATTTTTTACTCAAATTTCCTTTTTTCTTTTTTTGAATTTACGCTAATTGAGATGTTGTCATTGGACTTGGACGTGTTCTCACATATGTTCAATTTATGCTTTGCGTGTACGCGCGTGTGTATGTGTGTGTATGTGTGTGTATGTATGTGTATGTGTGTGTGTGTGTGTATATGTGTGTGTGTGTGTGTGTGTGTCTGTGTCTGTGTCTGTGTCTGTGTGTGTGATCTGCATATGCCGCAGCATAATACTTGAATGTAGCACACTTTCAACTGAAATAACTAAATGAACCAAGGCTTTTTGAAAAAACTTCCTTTCATCCTTTCCAACGCCGCCAAGGAATATGTCTGGAAAAAAAAAGACATCTCTTAATTTCATGAAATTTTAAATCAAATTTGATTAATTACTATGTTTCAAGTGATGGAAACAAATTGACCCAGTAAAAATAATTCTTCATTTTAATAATATTAACTGATTTTTGAAATCGATCGACTAGATCGTTATCTGAACAATGTTTAGAAGAACATTTGCAGCATTAGTAATTTTGCACTTGAATGATATCGATTTCCTTTAGGCACTTAGTTTTTTTCCTTTTTTTTTAAAAGTTTTCCATGAATAATTTTCTGAAATGCTCTTACCCTATTTATTTTTATCTAATTTTTTTCTTTCCAACAAATCATATCACTTATAGATAGGTCAATCTAAAACTTTCAATCTACAAAGTTTTATAAAAAAAGTTTTTTTCAGGACATTCTATACCTTGGGGGTGGGGGGGGGAGGGGGAGGGGGAGAGGGAGAGGGGGGTTATACCTCAAATAATTTAGGTTTCATATAAGCAAAATGTTAGATTAAATTAAGTTTGAATTCATTTCAAGTAACAGTAGACAGAGAGAGAGAGAGAGAGAGAAGGACGATAAAAAGTACTGTAACTATACCAATTTTACGATAAACTTGAAAATCGCCTTAAATTATCTTTGCCCAAACTGACTAAACTTAAAATTTTAAATTCAGAAATGGTAAAAACTCTCAACAAACAAGTGTATTCTTGGTGTACTGACCAATAAAGAATTAATTCCCTATGGGATTGATTATATGTTGGGTATATAAATTGCTGTTAAAACAAATGACTCGTTCGGGTAAAAATGATCTGTAAAAATATCTAAAAAGATAGGTAGGGGTAGGATAGTGAAATTGAATGAGGAAGAGGAATAGGGATGGGATATCTATCCTAAAATTGAGAGAATTTGGAAGAAGCAAAGCAATAGCAGCACTTCGTCCAACGCCTCGTTGACCAAAACACATTTAGGTAGGTAAAGCAAATCCATCGTAGCGTACACATATACAAAGACAGACATTAGTGTACACTCAGACAGACACTTGGTCCACATTAATACACACCCATAGACACACATCTGGTTCTTCTTTCTCTTCAATTCTTCATTTCCAAATGTCTCTTCCTTCTCCTTCTTCTTCTTCATCTTCTTATAATTCCTTTCATCTCCCGCTTTACCTCTTCTCCCCTCCCACCTCCCGTCTTCTCTTGCATTTCTCCTCCACCCCCCACCGGCCAGTCCGACGCCACCAATCTAATCAACCACCACATGAATCAAACCAACCAACGAACCAACGAACCAGCCAACCAACCAATCAACCAATCAACCAACCAACCATCCAACTAACTAACTAACCACCAAACAACAGCAGCAGTAGCGGTAGCAGCAACACCAGTAACATCAACAATTTAAAAGATTTTAGGACTCTCTTCTTCTCTTTCCTTCATTTCTCCTGTTATCACTAAAATGCCAATGTTTCATTCATTTCTTGTTTTACCTTTTCCTCTTCCAACCAATCCATTCTTTCCATTTTTTCGTATCAGCCAATCACTTTGTTCACCAATTCAGGTATACCTTGATTTATTTGAAAATAAAGAAAATATATGTGTGTGGAAAAAAGATCAGGGCCATGTACCGAGGAGTAAACAGCATGATTGATGTTAGCATTAGAGATGGCGGAATAGGAATGATGAGATCATAAAGGTAGTATGATTGGATACGGAATGTTAGGTAAACACGATTCAGCGTCATTATTACGTTTGGGTTTTTTTATTCTTCACCTTTTTTTCTTAAAAATTTTAATTTCCATAAACCTGTTCTTTTTTTTTTTTTTTTTTTCAACATTCATCATTGAATTTTGTATATTGTGTATTAAATAAATAAGAAGTTTAGGGAGGTCACAACTTTCTGATTTCCATTTTCTCCACCACTTCTTTTGTTAGTTCTTGCTGAATCTGTAGATATCGCTTGGGACAAATGATGATAATGATACAGCGGGGAAAATCCAGAATTTGTTCAGTATCACTATCGTGAAGTGCTTGCATATACATACACTGCATCGAGATGGATTAAAATATCAATCATCTTATCGGCATGTTAGCTATTTTGGTATTCATCGATAAAAATCCCTGATATTCTTGGCAATCAATCGCAAATGCAAAATTTATCTTTTTATGGAAGTGCTTGAATTTAATTCTTGGATGAATGTTATCCTGATTTCTAGTCGTTATATCATCCTGATTTTTAAGTCATTATAATTTTATTTTGCAACAATAATTAGTAAAATTCTAAATTTCACAAAAAAAAAAGAAGAAAACTATTCTATCTAATTTTGATTTTGGAAAATAAAATTTCAATTCAGTACTTACATTTAATTGCCTGGATATCCGCTACAGAACCATTAATTCCTTCTTCTCTTAGTTTTTTCAACATATAAATAGGGATATGTACTGAATGATCGATAATGACAGTGGATAATTTCAGCAAGTGAATAACTTTGATACTTGCATTCGGATATTCGGATATCTGTATGATGATGATAACCGACCGATCGAGATAAGCTTGTTGATAATGATAGTACTTTAGCAAGTGGATAACTTTGATACTTGTATTCGGATATTCGAATATCTGTATGGCGATGATAACCGACCGATCGAGATAAGCTTGCGATTTCACTAACTGTGCATCAAAACATTAGCGATAGAGGAAATTTTGAGCAAGCCGCACAGATCAATGGTGTATGGGTTTGGGTTGGAGTTGGAAATGTTGAAGAAATTGTGAAGAAGAAAAGGATAAAACTGAATGAATATGCTGCAACATCCTTACAACATACAACAACTACAATGTTGGCATTCATAACCTCTGTGGATAAATTAGTATAACTATATTTGTGTACTTATTACTAAATATATGTGTATATATAAAGCAAATAAATAGAAGTATAAATGTTTATTTGTTCAGTAATTTATTAATGTTGTATAGGTCACACTGACAAAAATTAAACACACATACTTGAATTAAAAAATAAAATTAAAAAAATTTTTATAGACATTTCATCGTTTTCATTGTTATCGCAACATAAATGACCGGAAGATTTCGTTGTTTTTTTTTTTTTTTTTTTTTTAATTTATTTTTGATTTCTTTGTTATCTCCTGATAGTAATCTTACTTCTTTTTTTTAACTTGATAATAAAATATGAAATACAATAGTAATAAGTTAATAGTTGGTATCATCATATAGCAGCGGTAGAATCCAGACGAAATCCAGTTTTTTTTTTTTAACTTAATAATGAAATATGAAATACAGTAGTAGTAGTAAGTTAACCGTTAGTATTATCGTATAGCAGCAGGAGAATCCAGACGAAAAAAAATTTTTAGTAAAAATTCTAGTAGAATTTTTAAATTGCTTCATCTACTCTATACTAATAGATAATTCATAACATATAAGTAAATCTACTAATTATTAATTAATTAAGTTAATACATTGGTGAGTAATGTATTGGTATTATTCCTTTCCGTTTTTCTTTTTTTTTTAAATATTTTATTTTTGATTTCTTAGTTATCTCCTGATAGTAATCTTACCTTTTTTTTAACTTGATAATGAAATATACAGTAGTAGTAGGTTAATAGTTAGTATCATCGTATAGCTGCAGTAGGGTCCAGACGAAATCCAGGTTTTTTTTTTTTTTTTTTAACTTGATAATGAAATATGAAATACAACAGTAGTAGTAAGTTACCTTAGTATTATCGTATAGCAGTAGGAGAAACCAGACGAAATCCAGACGAAAAATTGTTAGTAAAAATTCTAGTAGAATTTTTAAATTGCTTTATCTACTCAGTTTTTTTCTCAATCGCTACGTTACATACTTTACTCCATAGATAATTCATAACATATAAGTAAATCTACTAATTATTAATCAAACTAATACATTAGTGAGTAATGTGTTAGTATAATTCCTTTTCGTTTTTGTTTTCTGTCTATATTATTTTCAGTTTAACTACGATTTTTTTTTATAAAGAATAAAATTTTACTATCCGTCCAGTGGGAAATATTCTTGGCCATAAGCTTCATCCCATTTTTAGCTGTATCATTTCTCATTCATAAAATAAGCGAAAAATTTTTTGAAAAATAAGTATTATTTGATATATGGGCAAAAATATCGATCCATATAAAGGTTACTGAGGCGAAAGAGAGGAAATGATGGTTGTTCATGTCGGTTATTTGATGAAATACGCAATTTCTTTTTCGAAATATTCATAATTTTTGCCTTGCTGATGCCATACTATATATTACTATTGTACAATTGAGTCATTTTTCATTCTTTACCAAAAAAAAAATCAAATATCGATAAAAATTTTCATTTCTTTCTGAAAAATTACAAATTTTTTTTTTAATTTTAAATTTTGATTTTATTTATAGGATTTTATAGGAAGAAATTAGTTTTGCTTTTGGATTTTTCCATTTTTTCTATTTATTTAATATCTTTTTTTACTTTATCATATTTTAGATTAAACGATCACTAGAATTTATTTGTTAAATATTGATGATAATTTATTAAAAAAAAAAAAAAAAGGAAATAATTTTCCAGGATTGCTAATTTAAATATTACTGTTGATATCTGTAAGATAAATGATAATGATGTTTATCCTCTAGTAACCTTAAGTTGTATTTTTACAAAATTTATCGATTGTTTTTGTGATGATTGATCATTGAATTGTTGGTCAGCATTAATATATCTTTGAAATTATCCCATATAACCTTGATACTTATGATATTCTGTGGGGGAGGAATTTTTATAAGATTACAAAATGGAGTAAATAACATGGAATGTATGTAGATCTGTGGTGATATGATTGTGACCATTATCACAAATCAAACTAATTCACTCTGTCTGAGCAATCAAAGTTGGTAGTTTTAGTGTGTTTGAATCTCAGTGTGCGCGTTATCAGTAATGTTGATCAGTGACAGTTTAACAAGGAGGAGGAATTCTATATACAATATTCGTTTCTTTCATTTTCGGTTATCTCCTGATATAAATCATTCAATGTCTGTCTGATTATTTTCTCAACTGTCATTAATATTTGAGGTTCTCGCAATACTTCCAACTTCTTATCTTTTTATATTTGAAAGAAAAAAAATTTTGAAAATATTTAAAAATTTTTATTTTATATTTTCACTTTCTACAATCATTAACGATCTCTCTATTTTCTCATCATCATTCTTCGATATTTGTAAAAAATATAACAAAAGAATATTTCATTACTATATACATAGAGATGCCATTTGAGCATATTTGATAATAAATTATGATTATCATTATCATTTTTATAGTTATATCTTCGTAGTAATTATCATAACATGATCATATTGATCAATAATTCGCCTCAAGTGGTGATTATTGTTAATTATCTGGTTGTTGTTGTTGATTGATCATCATTTATTATAAACATCAATTTTTATTATATGTTCACAGATAATCATCATCATCATCATCATCATAATCGTTAACTATTAATGATTATAGTTAACAATTGGAAATCAGTGGCTTCTAGAACATATGATGATGGAATAGGATAAGAATAAAAGTGAAGTTAATGAAATCTAAATTTCGCATTTCATTTTTAAAATCTCTTTATGTTGCCCCATTCCTCCTCTGTTCTCTTCTTTCCTTTCCTCCTTTTGCCTTCCTCTGTTGTCTTCTTTTAACCCTTCTTCCTCAAGGCCCTTTATCAACTGTATATTGGGAGATGGGTAACACAACAGATTGCAGTAGCAAATAAAATTGTCTAATCAAGTTTGTGCAGACGAGGGAGAAGAGGGAATGTATATATAGGCAGAATAGGGGGAATAGAGGTGGGTAGAAGAAATAGGCTAGTATGTAGGCAGGTCAGGAATGAATGGATGATAAGTTAGGCAGGTGTGGACGAATTGGTAAATTTTGTACATTACAAACTGAACAACATTGCAGTTAGTTATCTTTTGCTAGTTATCGTCCAATATCATATCATATCATATCATATCATATCAATTCATATCTCTACGATATCTTTAAATTTACCTCTCTCAAATATCTTTTACATTCTTATCTCATTTTGCAAAAGTTTCCGTATTATTTTTATGAATTAAGGCACAAATGTTCAGAAAGTTCATCTGCACTACGGTTCATTTCCTTTTTATTCTGAGCTACTTTAGCTGTCACCAAACTTTTGTGACATCAAGTATGACCATACATATCGGCGTTACCTGTACAGCAGTATGCAACTAACAACTAACTCTATTACATTCTCCATCCAATTCATTTCATTTTAAAAATTTATTCAAATGAGATTTAAGTATGTTTCTTTTCAAAAATATAGCGGCGTATAATTTACGATATTACAGCGTATAATTTACGCAAATTACTTTTACTGTGCTTAAAGTCAGATCAGATCATCGAAATCGTTTTTTGTTAGCTGAGTTATTTTGATTTGATTTTTGTGTTGCTTACATTAAGTTAATCCATTTTAATCAAATTTAATTTTAGAATTTCACAAATCTAATTAAAAAGCTAATTAAAATTTTGTCAGTCTAGTAGTAATAATTTTACCCTTAACAAAATGCCTAACAATTCACAGTTTTTACTCCTAAAATGTTCAATTTTTCGTCTCAAGTGAGCAATAAAAATCCATCTGACAATGACAGATTGCAAATACTTTATGGGTTTTTTTTTTCCCCCTTCGATTACAACTTGCTAAAGGGAAAAAAAAAAAAAAAACACTGAGCATTTTTTGAAAGCAATTATTTTCAGCTCTAATTTGATCATTTTGGTAATGATTGTTCTACAGAATCTTTTTTTCTGCATGAAATCACTTTCAAAGTAATTTTTTTCTTTTTTTTTAAATTTATGTTTCTTTAGAGAATGCTTAATCAGAATGCACTCATTATTTCACTTTTGCAAACTCTTGAAACTTTTAGTTTGTAATTTCAAAAATAACTAAAATATTAATGAGACTATAATTATAATTTATGGGAAGAAATTCTGGCATAAGATGAAATGATTTTCATTTATCTCTTGTTTATGCATTTCTATTATTCTCATTTAAGCAAAAATGTTCAATTAAATCGATATTTCAGAATTTTAATTTAGTTCCATCAATTGCTGAATTGAAATTGCTTCACATAATAAATAACAATTAATTATTGATGAAAATTTTTTCCTTATAAAATTGAAAGGGAATTTTTTTCTTTTGCAATCTGTTATTTCGATAAATTAATGTACTGAAAAATTTTTGAAAAGTTTCTGGCGTGCCAATGAAAATTGAAGTTACACTTTTAAGGCACGTAACAGCGTGGCACACACTATTTTAATATTCGTAATGGTGCATAAAATGTTCTGGAAATATTTTTATTGCTTTACTAAATTACTTTATGATCAGTATACGGAAAATGTTGCTGTAAGATTTGGACAAAAAATGTTGAAACACACAAGGGAATAATAATTGCATTTGAAAAATAACATGAACGAATTTATCAATATATTATGATCAATGATTTTTGATGAGAATGTTGTTGAGGAGAGCGTAAAATGAAAATAGAAAATGATGAACGAAAAGATTAAAAACTGGAAAGACGAAAGACTGTATCAGTCATCAAGAAAATGAATACCAGTATGAAAAATGATCAAATTAGATTTCAGTTGTAGGATTTTTTGCAAACATACGAATTATCGATCGATAGATTGATAAGATTAAGAAATAAAGAAAAGAAAAAGATATGACCGATAAAAAATTTGCAGAAATAAAATTTAAACTAAATGTATGAACGTGTATGGTACGTAACGGATTATTGGTAATAACTGTAACCCTATTTGTTGTATAGGATTAATTCAACATTTAGAATTAGAATTTGATAAGTTTACTGAAAATGTAAATTTATTAGTAACTCAAATATTAGCTCCAAATCAATTCAAATTTTGTATTATCATAAATCACTGTGATATGTGTTTGTAGGATTAATTCAACATTTAGAATTTGAATTTGATAAATTTACTGAAAATGTAAATTTATTAGTAGTTCAAATATTAGCTCTAAAGCAATTCAAATTTTGTATCATTTATCCATAAATCATCTATATGACAATTTTTTGTGATAATCATAACAGACATATGGTAGATAATTTTTTTTTCAGCGTTAGAAAAGAAAAAGAAAAAAAAGAAAGTGACGTTTCAGCTGTCTGTTGTATTACTGATAAAAACTTTTTATATGGAGAGAGAAATAAGAGAAACAATTTTATTTATTTTTTTTAAATTTTACTTTAATTTTAATTTTTTCTTTCATAATTAATCCATTATCAAATAGATAGTTTTCAGTTTACCAGCTAAAGTCTATTTTGTTTAGGATGTTTTTGTCTTCTTTTTTTAGAATATTTCAGCCACAATAAAAATATTCTTATCTTTCGCATTTGTTCTGCTTCTTTTTTTTCATCAAACGAGAAAAGATAGAAAGGAAAAGAAGAAAAAAAAAGAAACAAAAATGCAAAAAAAAATTTGTCAAATAGGTAGGACTGATCGAAAAAAATTGAAAAGTGAGAAAAAGTGGATTCTGTGATTCTATGAAAGGACTGATTTTGAAAAGTTCGGTAAGATGATTTTTATACGAATAACTTTTGTGTGTTGTGTGATAGCATTGGGTAATGTGAATTTTTCGCAACTCTAACTTGTCTTTTAAAAGAATAATTTAATTTTACCACAATTTTCATCTTTCTACCCACTCTTCTCTATCATCTCTCCCCTCTTTATCTCTCTCTCTCACCATTTTTACTCTTTTCCCTAATGCTCTATTCTAAAATTCATTCTTTCCTTTTTTGACCAACGTTAAAATATTTCGAAAAAGACGATGATGACGACTGCCACCACCAACAGTAGAATTAAAAAGAAAACGAAAATTCCGGGTGGTGGGCGGTTTGACGATTAAAAAAAAAAAATTCAGGTCCTAAATTTTTTTTTAAAAGGAGTGAAGGATGATTGAATTTTTTTTCTCGACTCTAACTCTACAAGTTCTCTAATTTTTTTTTTTTTTTTCATTGACGCAGGATTAAAATTGAGGTAGAAAATGTTATCTTCTTCTTGAAATGCTGTAATATTTTTGAGTTTTCTTTCTTTTTTTGGTTTTTGTTGCACAGTAAATGAATATTAGATGTATACTATTAAGAAAATTTTTAACTGTTTTGATTAATGAATTTCATACAAGAAATGGAAAATTGGAATTGACTGAATTAATTAAATTAATTGGTAAAGTAAAAATGTGAAGATGAAATATCATCTTCTTTCTTTCCCATTTTTTTCCCATCCCTCAGTTTTAATCACTACAATTTAGCGTTAGAAGATAAGCCGAGAAAGATTGTATTTTTTTTTTTTAATGATAGCGATGATATCAGTGATGATGATTATTTTTAAACTGGTGACACTTTGATACAGCAGTAATAATAATGATGATGGTAATGTTTTAGCTGGCGATATTTTGATGTAAAATTTCGAACCGTTTATTATTTGAGCATTAAACTTCATTTCATTTTATAACCTATCTATCTATCTATCTGTTTATCTATCTATCTATCTATCTATCTATCTATCTATCTATCTATCTATCTATCTATCTATCTATCCATCTATCTATCTA
>CAOIUN010000499.1:0-32374 GCA_948294485.1 Mansonella sp. 'DEUX' | reverse complement strand
GTGTGTATGTGTATGTGTATGTGTATGTGTATGTGATGAGTTTGTTGTGCGTGCATGTGTATGTGTTTTTATGCATGCATACTGTATGTTTGTATGTGAATGTTTGCGTATGTATGTTTATATTGTTGTATGGTGTATGTACTGATACTGAAATGTACATATGATGTTTATGCATGTGTATGTGATGTATTGTATGTACAATGTATGTGTGTCTCTATACTGTTTGCGAATGTCGTCTGTGTTGTATGCATGTAATGCTATATACGCGTGTGGATGTATGTTATGTGTATTTGTACATGTATTGCATGTATGTATGTGTGTATGTGTGTGCCTTATCTGTTTGCATGTGTGTATGTCTGTGTGTATGTATGTATGTCTGTATTTGCTCCTGTGGATATTTATCCGTTTCAAACAAAAGTTTATAAAATTGAAATTGCTGCGGTATTGTTTTTTTTTTTTTTCCCCACTTGAATGATCATCCAGTTAATTTGGATGGTCATTATTTTGTTTATATTTTTGGGATCCAATTTGTCTCCAATTTTTCTTCTCACATTATTTTTCTTTTTTTAAATAAGACTACTGACCGACTAGCCGACTTTCCGCAATTTTGTTCTATTTTTTTTTTACTGTCATTTTTAGGCATCATCATCATTATCATCATTACGATCATTATCATCATTACGATGATAATGATGGTGATGGTGATGACGATGATGATAATAACGATGATGATAATGATAATGATGATGATGATGATGGTGTGATGTTGATGATGATGCTGGTGATGATGATGATGATGATGAAGATGATGATGATGTTGATGATGTTGATGATGATGATGATGATGATGATGATGATGGTGATGATGATGATGATGATGATGATGATGATGATGATGATGATGATGATGATGATGTTGATAATGATGGTTTATATGTTGTTTGTTTAGATAACATTATCATCATTTATATTATCATGTACAATGTAAAGTTCCGAATAAAAATTATTGTTATTATAATACCTAATAATTGATTATTGATCAAATGAAAATTAATCTATAATGAATAAATGACCTGCAGAATTTCAAAGATTATTGGTATTATCAAACCAATAATTTTTATCTAAAACTGGATTGTTGATTAAATCAAAATGACTAATCTAAAATGATCTGCAAGATTTCAAAGATTTTGTTAAGAGGTCACTAAAACTTTTGGCATTAAATCGAATGAAATAAATTATAATGTTTTAAAATTTATTTTTAAATAATTTTCTCTTTCTAAACAATCTTAAAAGAATCAATGAAGGGGCAAAAAAAAAACGAAATCTTTCATTTAATAACAATTTGTTATTCTCATTCATCAGGAATTTGTTAAATTTAGGTTAATTAGTATAAAAAAATTAGAATTTTCCTCTAATTATGCTATGCTACGATACTAATGATAATATTAATATTGTAATTTTGAATATTTTTTCTTATTCATGCAATTATTGTATTTTTACTTACAGTACCAATAATTGTCACATTTGTCACACTTCTTGAACACCAAAAAATAATGATATATAAACATGTAGATATGTTCTCAAATATTTTCTTGTTATTTTGTCTGAAATAAATACAAAATTTATTTTCAGAATAATTATTAACATTTTCTTGTTATTAATATCATTATTATTGTTGTTTCTATGACTGCTATTGCTATCAAATATTAATCATAATAACCATTTAATTAGTTAATTAATCATATATGATCTTTTATTTAGAAATGTTTTATTTAAAAGCTTTAATTTTCATTTTTCGCTTCTTTTCAATTTTCAAGTTGCCTTTTTTCATTTTATTGAAATGATTTTTCATTATTGATTACACGATTAATTATTGGAATGTTAATTATTAATTATTAAATTCTACTATTACTGCTATTACTATTGTTACTATCTTGTTGAACAATTACTATTGTTATTTTTTACTGTCTTGTTCTATAACATAAACAAATAAATAATATATAATATCGGTACTTATTATATTACATTGCTGTAGTTGTAGTTGTTGTTGCTGTTGTTGTTGGTGTTGTTGTTGCTGTTATTATTGCTGTTGTTGTTGCTGCTATTATTGCTGCTGTTGTTGCTTTTCGTGCTACAAACAAGTTAATATTTATTTACTAAGTTAATATTTATTTATCTTTAAGTAAACAAAACTTTAAAGTAGCACTTAGAAAATTGTTATTTGAAATAAATAGCGATTGAAATTCTATAATGATTTGAATATTTAGTCAAACTGTTAGGTAATTTTGCCAATCACGCATCAACATTCTTTCCATCATTTAATTTCACTCATTTTTCATCTTATCCTTTTGTCACTACCACATCCAATTTTAATCTAAAATACCTCGCCGTAATTTAATTTAATTAAAATTAGTTAAATAATATAACTTTCCTTTACAAGCTTATTTTATAATTTTGAACAAAAAAAAAATTTTTTTTCTTTCTTTTCTTTTCTTTCTTTCTCTCTCACTCCTTCTCTTTCCATTTTTCTCCCTCTCTCTCTGTATTCTCCTTGCTTTTCAATTGTTATTTAAAAATAAAAATCAGAAATTATATAATTTTATCAAAAATTTCTATTCCGTTTTACTTTTCTTGTCTTAATCTTTTTTTCTTTTTTTTCTCAAACAAATAATTTTTGTCTTTTATTTTTGTAACAATTGAAACCTTTATCTTTTATCAATTTGACACTTTTGTCCCTTCAATCTTTTATCAATCAGACACCTTTATCTCACTCTAATCTTTTATCAATTAAATTTTATCAACGTTGCGAAAATTTTTGATACCATCAATTTTACTATTATTTCACTTATTTTTAATTAAAATTCACTTTGTCGACCTACACCCCTCGGTAACACAAATCTGTTTCACTTCCGCAACTTGTTTTATTAATTTATTTCTTTTATTATTATTGTCATATAATAAATTAATTATTTATTTTCAAGAATTATAAAATAATGAAAAATTTACATTTCATTTTGTATCATAAAGGAAAAAGAAAAATCAAGAAAATATTTGAACAAATATTTTGAAAAGAGCTTTTTTTTTTTGATTTAAAGTTTTGTTCAATTAATTAATTTTTTTTCTTTCCTTGGTTACGTCCCTTTTTTTTTGTCCTAAAAATTAAACTTATTTTTTGTTTCTTTCTCTATATGATGAAAAAGAAAATATTTCTGCTCATTAATGATCAACCTTGAAATTTGAAATGCCTTAAAATCAATCTTTTATTGAATTCTTAATAGAGGAGAGACAGAATTAATGAGCAAGAGATCATTAATTTTTTACTATTTAATAATGAATGAATAATTAATAATGAAAGGATTTGCACTATTGTTATACCTTTATAGATAAAGTCTTTTTTTTTCCTTCCTCTTCTTATTTTCTTCACACCTCTTTCATATTTTTTTCATCTTTCTTTCTTTCTTTCTCCTTTACAAAATAATATCATTGCATTGTTTGCACAAATTTTAAAAATATTTAATTTTTCTTTTTTTCAATTTTAGAAAATAATTTTAATATATTTTCACCTATTTTTTATCCTTGTTTTTAATTATTCATACTTCTTTTCCTGACGCATATTTATCATTCATAATTAATCAGTAACTAATTAAGTCACTTAATATAATGAATTAATGTAATAATGAGAAAATTAATTGAACAATGGTAAAAAATTTACAAAATGAAAATTTTTTTGCATAAAAAAAATTTCAATAATATAAAATTTCAAAAAAGAAAAAATGATTGATGATAAAAATAGCTAAAAAAAGTTTGATGCTTTTTAAGTTGAAAAAAATTAATTTCAAAGTAATTAATCAAAGAAGATTGATTTTTAAATAATTCAATGAAATTACCAATTAAATTTCATTATGAAATTGTGAAAATTGTTTTGAATTTTGTTAAATATATAAAATCGTTTGAAATCTTAATGATTAATAATAATTGTTGATTGCATTTAAAATTGGCAAGCTATAATCATGAAATTATATTTGACGAATTTTGAGAAATTGTTTCATCATTAATTATTATTAAAATTCTTTGAAATCATCATTAATTATTAAAAAAAAAATCATTAATCAATATTAAAATTGAAACTATTAATATTTAATTAATTAAAATCATTGATATTTCGTCATAAAATCGCTAAATGATAATCGTTACAGTGTATGTTTCACAGTATGAATGTGATTTCATATCTGATAAATTTTAAATTTTAGGAAATTATGAAATTATTTCGGTCAAAGATTTTTTATGATTCATATTTTATCATTTTTATTGTTATCATTTTCATTTTTGCTATGATATATATTAAGAGGAATTTAATTATTTTTTTCTCTTTTTTCCCTTTTTCCCTTTTTCCTTCCTTCTTTTTCTTTCTTTTTTCCTCTCTGTCTCTGTCTTTCTTTCTCTCTTCGGAGTATTTGAATGTTGTTTTAGTTGATAATAAAAATTTATATACACATATGTGTGTAATTATTGTATAAAATTAATTTTCCATTGTAAACTTTTCAACATTGATGATAAGTAATTCAATTAATTTTACATGTGTGCTATTTATTTTCAAGTTCTAAAGTTGTAATTTAATTCTTGCCTTTTAAATTTCATTGAAAAAAGAAGTTTTATTCTTATCGTATTCTATAATAATTCTGAATTCATTTTCTGAATTAATTAATGCATTTATTTTCTTCTTTCTTTTCATCTTTACTTTCTTCAGTTTCAACTTATCATATTCTATTATAATGAGTAAACTTTTTTCGAATTTGAAAAAAAAAAACTTTTTAAAAATTTTCGCAACAACTATTGCATTGCAAAAATTTAATGCAGATTTTTTTTTTGGATTTTTAAAAACTATTTAAACTGAAATTAATCCTTCAATCATTGAATTCTTGTATTCATGGTTAACAAAAACTTTTATTTCGTTTTTTTTCGAAAGTTTCCGATTCAGTAAAATAATCCGATTTATAAATCATTTTTTAAGCGACACATTTCTCATTCCCAGTTATTCCCAGTCGCTTTCCCTCCTACTTTCCCGCTCCCGGCGTTTCTTCGCTGTCCACAACCACTAAAAAAGAATATATCATATAAGATTAATAGATCATACTCGACTTGAAACATATTAAGAGCTCTTATAGAAATTAGCAACAGAATTGTTTTGTGATAAATTTCTGGAAAAAAGAATTTAGTTCCAGGGAATTTTTATTTTAGCTAGAGAAATCACTTTTTTTTTCACTTTCGATAAAATATTCACGATACTAGGTGAAACTTTATCTATGATAATATTATTTAATATATATTAATTATCTGTTCTCAATATATATATATTAATCACCTATCATTGACAGATAGCCATATTGGAATATTTTTACGGAATAAGACTGGAGGAGAAATTTTCGAATTTTAAAATTTTCATAAATGATAGTATCACAGGGTATAGCTATCGTTTTATGTATTATTTTAAATATTTACCGAAAATAATAGAAAAACTAAAAATTTAAAGTGTTAGTACACAAAGAAAAAACTTCATATTAGTTATGAGAAATACGGAAAAACTGAAATCCTTTCCGATATTTAATTAATTCAGCAATAATTTCTTATCAGATTTATCCATGCAAACATTATTTGACTCGTTCAAAATTTTAAATTTACATAATTGAACTCGAATTATATAACTTTTCCGGATAACATCGTAAAACTATTAACGGATAACTTACTGATTTCTTCCGAATGTTTTTTGAAGTTTTGCTAAAGTGATTTGAATGAGAACAGATTCAACTGTAACCTTTTCCGAATGACTTGTAAATCGATAACATAATTTTTCTTTCTAACATTTCAGGAATTTTGATAATTTGCATGAGAAAATTGAAACTTATAACGGATTTACAATAATTTGGATAGAATTAGACGGAAAGAGAGATGTAATTAATCATTTATGATGTGAATGAAATTTGAAAATTAGAAAAAACTTTTTCAGATTGAACCGTAAATTGGACATAGATTATTTACGGACTATGTCCAACTCATGAATGACCTACTTAGAAAATTGCATCATTAGGAGATAAAAGCGTGAAAAATATATCAGAATTATTATTTTATACTGGCTGTCTGTGAAACTTCAATTAATAGCAGTCAGTCACATCATTCGAAGAAAATGTATGGGAAAGCCGAAATTGATACCTGAAAGGTATCCTATCGATTTTTATAATTTTCTAATTTTTTAATAGCCTATAAAAATAATGATAATTATATCAACTTAAACAAATTACAGTAAAGCATTCTATTTATTTACAATATTTATAGTAAGATAAAGTAGTTTCGGTTGACTGACTTAAAATCACAAAATTCTTGATAAATTGTATAGATGACTCATTGGAAATATTCCAAATAGAAATTCGAAAAATTCATTAAATAATGACTGATCTTTAAAAGATAAGAAGATGAAATAAAATTTATTATATCAAAATTGGAAATGAATTTTTGATTATTTTAAATTGAAATCTGTATTAATTACGAATTGCATAAAATGATATTTCTTATCAGCTAACTAAAAAAAAATTGATAATTTTAGTATTCAAAATTTTCTCCTTGAACTTTCTAAATTTCATCACATAATCTTCGAGAATTGGTATTTATTTATTCGGCATATAATTTTTTCTCTTTTTTAATTTATTAACAATTCCAGTACATATCACTTATTTCTCTTTCTCTCCCTCTCTCTCCCACCATATCTAAATCAATTCATTTCATTCATTCGTTCATTGATTATTTTTATCATCATAGTTATTATCGTCATTATTATCATCATTATTACAATATTCATAGCATTCATACTCAGTAGGAACATGGATTGTTCATGTCTTTTCTCTTTCATTTGTTTTTCGAAATCAATTCGTTCATTCATTAATTATTCTTTTTGTGATAATTATCACCATTATCACCACCATTATCGTCATCACCATTATCATCATCAATCAGTCACCATCAATCAACCAATCACCATCATCATCATCATCATCATCATCGTTACCATTGTTATTATCATCTTTATTATTATCATCATCATTATCATCATCATCATCATCATTATCATTCTTACATCGTTTACGCGCTGTTATCGTGGAAAAAAAATTTTAATGATGATAATAGTTTTTATTGCTTCTTCTTCAATAGAAAACATAAACATACGGAAAAATTTTCCAGTAGAAAAAACCGATTTTTTTTCTTTCATTTTTCATTTTCCGTTCTATAAAAATGGAATTCCTGATAATTTCTCAAATGAAAAAAGAACTGAAATTTTTTTCATTCTCATCCAACAATTTGCTAAAATTTCATTGCTAATTTCCTTCATAACTATTAATCATGCAAGTTTTTTTTTGTCAACGTTTTTATGGCAACTTTTTGGGTAAAAAAAATCTTTTTAAAATTTTTTAGAAAGGGAAAATTAAAAGGTAAATTCGTCAATTAATTTAAAATAATAATCAAAGTTTGAGAAAATTCGTTGTAAATTTTTATTTCAATTTCATATTCCTCTTCATATTTTTCAAATTCTTTTATAAAAATGATATCCTATCTCATTTGGTATTTTTTACAGTTTTGCAAATTAATTTAAAGGTTTTTTTCCCTGTCACATTTACACCATTTGCCTAAAATACGACGGAAATTTTGCGTAAAATACGTTTTGTATCCTGCATAGTATTTTGTGTTTTTTTTTACTTATTACTAAAAATGTTTGAAAGTTTTCATTTGCATTTTTTTTCCTTATTCCGAAACGTAAAATTATTTGTTGAAATTGTGAACTTTAATCTTTTTAAATGTCTGTCATATAATTTACATTAACATAACAAAACGTACGTAACAATTGCTATTATTCAAAAAAAAAAAAAAAAGTTTATGAAATTTTTGGTTTGCATTCATTAATTTTACATTTCATTCATTTATTCTATCTATCACTTTCGTCTTTTTTTTTTTTATAATCTATAATCTTTGATTAATGATAGTCGATGATAGCGTTGATTAAATGAAATTCCAAATGACAGTAAAACTTTTTAGTTAAATTAATACTGAATCATTTCAATTTATATCAAATCCATGTTGATAGTTTTTTTATTCTAATATTTGAAAGTTTTTTATTTCTTATTTATAAAATTATTTAATTATTGGAAAAATTAATTTTTCAATTTTCATTTTTCAAAAAAAAGAAATTTTCCATTTCCATCTAGCTTTCCAAAAAATTTTTACGCAATTTTGCAAAATTTTTCTTCTTTGATTAAAAAAGTTTTTGCAATATTTCTGGAGAGCTTTTATTATTCATTTCCATTTACTCCTTTGAAATTTCTTATTGAACCAATAAAAAAAAGGAAATGAAAGAAAAGATTTGAGAAATATTTCATTCTAATTTTAAAATTGATTTATTTATTATAAACTAAAAAATATATTAGCAAAAAATTTAATTAAAAAAAAACGAAGGAAACCTGTATTAATCAACCGTTATTATTTATATAATCAGTTCATCAAAAAAAAGAAAAAAATCGTGATTATTCAACGATTTATGAATTGTATGATAAGTTAATGTAGGTCAAAAGAGATCAGGAAAAAAAGAAAAAAAAATTTAGAGCAAATATTTAATTACTTAATACTTTTAACAATTGCAATTATTCCAACGGCATTTGATCAGGATATTGTAATTATTTAAAATCACTTCGATAGGCCTTTTGCTGTAAATTATAATAGTTATCGTTCGAAATGGTTTGTAATGTATTATATCATTATATTACCGTTTCCTTTAATTAATTCTTTTTCCCCATAGGACTGATAATTTGGATTCAGGTATGACTGTGCAAAATTTCCGCTAGTGAAAGTATTTCCATTTAAATCGTACATTGGGATATTTCTTCAATTCTTTTTAATTCCTTTTCCCGTAGAATTAGTAATTTGAATTGCTTAATTTCAGTTGCTTAAGTTTAAAGCCTAAAGTAAGTAATTCAGTTCATGGCAAAGAAACTATAATAAAAGTATACAGTGATGAATTATATGAATTTAAATCTGCTTAAAATTTGGACTTTGAATAAACTAAAGCAATGGCTTTAAAATAAATTGTCAATTTAATTCCAAATTTACACCCAGTCATTTGTAAATAATTAATTAATTTTTTTTTCTAGGGTGTTCTACTCTTTTATCTTAATTTTTTCAATTTTTCAATCATTTGTTGAATTGTTTTTAAATTTCTTTATTATTATTATAATTTTTTGAATTTCAATTCAAATTTAATCAATAAAATATTCATTGATTTGTAATGTTAAAAAAAAAATTTAGAAATGAGAAGGGGAGAAAATAATCGAAAAAAAAAATTGTGTTTATTGTTGGAAAAACGATTGATGATGAAAATAAGTATGTGACATTTTATGACGAAAAGAGAAATTTAAAATGAAAAAAAAAAAAGAAAAAAACTAAAAAGGAAACAAGGGAAAGAGGAAAAGGTTATGTAAAACGGAATGGAACGGAATGGATAATTATACACATAAATATCATCCGGTTTTTGATTTTGATATTATTTACTTGCATTTGAAGGCAAGCAAAAAAGTCTTAAAGCCTATTCCTTCTCTTTTTTTACTTTGTCTTTTGTTTTTTGTTTTTCTTTTTTCGAAATTTAAAAAAACGTGAAATTTTATTGATTTCACCTTTTTTTTAAATTTTATTTTATTTTTCAATAAATAACTTACTTAGCAATATATATTTAATAATCAATTATTAACTATGCCTAGTTGCAAAACATTTATGCATTGGTTTATTGATAAGGCATCTCAAATGATTTCATTGCTAATTCATTTTTTTTTTTCTGTCATTTTGATCCAAATATTGGCTTTTTGTTTTTTTTCTAGAAGAAAAAAATATCTAAATTACAAGCAAGATATAAGATAGATCATTGTTGAATGAGATAACTAATATATTTAATGTTTCAAATTCATTGTTGGAAAAACATGTATTCCATTATTGTATATTATTATAAGATGCATGGGAATCATTTATTTACCTAAGTAATTTTCGTTCTATTAATAAAATTTGATGTTGCTGAGAATTTTTTTGTTTTTTTTTCAATTTAAAGTGTAACTTATACAGAGTTTTTTTTGCCGCCTTATTTAAAAATGTTAACTTTTGCTAAAAGAATAAAAAAATTAAAATAAATTCTTTCATTACAATTTAGTTGTGATATAATTTTTTCAAATTTGGCAGCAATGACAAGAGAAGTTAATTATGAAAATATTTAAATTTATAAAATTTCAGTTTTTTTTTTTGCTATTCGATTAATTGATTGAATTGATTGAAGGTATCGATTTATAATGATATGTAATGACTGTCATGTAGAATCATTCATTTATCAATTATGCTTTATGATGATAACCTAATAGAATTCGATATACTTGAATACATTATTGCCAACAACTTTTTTTTTGTATAATTAATACTTCGATAATTTTATTAAATTTGATGATTTGAGAATTAAGAGAAAATTTAAAAAAAAAAATAATTTAATCGTTGTTTTTTTTTTCGAAATTTTATTTCATTTAATGATGGCTAATTTATTAAACATTTAGAAAATGTATTTATTTTTTTATATATATGTATGCCATTGCCATTGAATTGTATATATGTAATTAATTGATTAGTTAATTAACAATTAATAATTAATTTTATACATTTATTTTTTCAAAATAAATTTTATAAAGAAAATGAAATATATTGTTATTTATTGAAAATAATAATATCAGTAATTATTATTGTTGCCACATTTTTTTACCTAATTTTTCAAATAAAAAATAATCAAAATTGAAAAAATTTTTTTGAAAAATTATTAGCAATTTTTTTCTTTTATTTTGGCTTTTTTTTTAAAATGTAATTTCTTTTTTTGGTTTTAATTATTTCTTAAATGAATGAAATTTTCGGAAAATTATTATATTATTTCATGCAGTTACAATTATGATTTATCGTGATTTTCTTTTACGAATAATTCTTTTGTTTGTCAACTAATCTTAATTCATTTTGATTTCTTCATTTCAGAAAAAAAACGATTCTAATATCCGTTTGATGCTATAATTGGTATAAGAATTAATTAATTAGTTTTGTAGCAAACAGCGAATGTTGCCATGCATACATTTCTTTCAAATTATTTCCTCATTTTATACCTATCATTTTTGCATGGTAAGTGTTTCTCTTTTAAATTTTAAATTTTAATTATTAATTTTTAATTCTAGCTTTTACTCCTATCAAATAATTTTTATATTCTGTTATCAAATACACGTAATGCATTGCAAAGTTATAACTTAATTTTAAGGTAACCAATTAGTTTAGAATATATAGCGGTGGTATATACTTGTGAAAATATACCCTCAAACTTGATAATTAATAAGATTTTTTCTCTTTTCCAGTCTCTTAATCTTATCATAACACACACTTTCACTATGCTTTTCACTGTGTAATTATTAATGAATAAAAATAAATTTATTTTTAAATTTCAAATCTTAGAACAACTTTTCTGAAAAAAAATTTTATTTTGAAATTTTTTTTTTTGAAGTATTCTTGCAAAAAATGATAGCAGTGGTAGCACTTGATGAAAGTGCGGAAATTATAACAACAGCTCATTTTCTTGATCCAAAACGTGGACGTATGTCATGGATTATCGACGAAAATTCTTTACCGTGGACTGGAGAATATTATTATATTGAGTAAGTTATTATTTGCTTTAGCCTTAAAAGCTATATCATTCATCTATCAAATCGGCTCTTTAGTATAGTGATTAATTTTTTGCTAGAATTTTATTTAGCCTATTTCCATTCATCCATCAATAAGCTCTTTATTATAGGTGGCTAATTTTCACTCAAATTTTATTTGGCCTATTAACTGGTGAAATATTTTATAATGGAAATAGGCTAAAAAAAAAAATGCTTATACATATATTATTTATCAATTTTTTTTTTCATAAAATTATCCTATTAAAAGATTTAAATAGTTCTTTTTTTTCGCAAAAAAAGTTTATTAAAAAAAATTTTAATCAATTGATGCTAAATAAGAACTTGTAAATGAATACAGTTTTAATCATTATAATTTAACTCCTGTATTGCTTTTCTTCCAATTTAATAAGTCTTTTTTTCTATTGAACAATAAGGAATAAATTTTTTTCTATCAATTATTTAAATTTTTAGTCAACGAAAATGGTAATTCTCTATCATATTTAAATTTATCGTAAATCATTAAATTTATTCGATTCATTTTAAACTTCTTTCAAGATAAATTTTAAAATTTATGATAAAATTAAATTGCTGCAATTTTAAAATAAATAATCACTTCCTTTTTCATTCCTTTTCCTTTCGTTTTTTCACTTGAATTTATCTGTCCTTTTTTTTCAAAAAAAAAAAAAAAAGAGAAATAGAATGAAGAAAAGGAATAATTCAGGTCAACACAATCACCAATGACAAATTTGTTGACAATTGTTGACACTTCAAATGGTAATCAACTTGGCTACTGTACATCATATGCTCCACGAGGTTAGACAAAATTTTTGTTTTAAAAAAAATAAACCTTTCCTTTCGTTTCAACTAAATATTTCTCAACATATTTCATATGATATCAAATGAATGATAGGATTTTAAAAATTGTTACCTTAGATCAATTTGTTACTTTTAATCGATTAATCAAGCAATTACCTTTTTTGATTTTCATTTTTCTTTAAAAAAAAAAAATTGAAATTAAATGAATATTTATGTTGTCAATTAATTGAAATGATTGCCGTAAATTTTTTTGTTATTTTCTCAAAATTATAAAAAACAAAATTTGTTGTGACATTCAAATAATCGAAGTAATGAAATTTGAATCTTTTTTTTTCTTAATTCATTTAAAAAAATTTAGAACAGAAAAAAAAAGGAGATAAAAATTAAAAGTTTTTAATTTTTTTTTCTTTACAGATTCTAAATGGCGCAGATTTTTTTGGACACTTACAGAAGATTCATTAATTTGTAATATTACTGATATTACACCAACAATTTCAAAAATTCATTTTCCCTCAACAACTTTACCACGAACATTTTCCGTACGTATTCTTGCTCGTAAGTTTTTATTTTTTTCAACTTTAAGAAAAAAACCAAAAAACAAAAGTTAGAAAAGAAATTGCCTCTTTTTCTCTTTTGGAAATTCTAATAAAAAGATGAAGCAATCTAAAATATGAAATATGAGAGAAGAAGAAAAGAAAAGAAAAATAATGTGAAAAACAAAGTAGCGCAGATGTGTCTTTTATAGTTCAAAATTTTCATTTATTACATATTCAAAGATTAAATGAAATTTTTTTTTGAAAAGAAAAAAAAGATACAATATATAATTGTCAAAGTAGGGGAAAAATATTTCTGTTTTTCTTTTTCTTTTAATACTATCAATTTTTATTTTTTTTTGAAATTATTAATATGCAATATATATTGTATCATTTGTAATAAGAATTTTGAAGTTGTTTTTTTTAAATACTTTTTTAAAAAACCATTTTTTTTTTTGGAAATTTTGAAATGAAAAAAATAAATTAAATTATTTTATAGCACAAGGACCAAGATGTTTTCGTGATATGATAGTACAAAATGAAAAATTAGAAGGTTGTCCACCAAAATTACAGCGTAATTTGTTCCAAGCATTATCACTGGAATGTAAATGTCCTATACGTACAGCAGATATCAATCGTTGTAAGTAAATCATTTATTATTTTAAATTTGATTTTAATTATTCCTTTTTATTTATTCATTTCTTTTTTTTTAATAAATTGAATTTGATAATTGATGCTTTGCAAAAATATACAACAAAATATTTTTCCGTTTTCTTTTTTTTCAACTTTTAAGAGATTTGGATTAAAAATGTATTTTTAAGGTTCTTTTTTTCTTCCTCCAGGTTCATTAAACTTTAAATAGGACTTAAATGTGTATAATTTAGTTAATTGAGATTTTTTTTTTTAATCTTAAAAAATATTCCTTAATTGTTTCCAGTAAAATGATCAATATCATATCATTTCATTTCATTTAATCGATCAGTCAGCTCATTCACTTGTTTTAATTTTTAAATTTAAAAAAACAGAAGATGGAAAAGAGAGAGAATAAAATGAAAAGATACATGATTGAATGAATTTTTTTTTTTTTTAAAAAATATTTGAAAAGAAGTTTTTGAAAGAAAGAGAAAATATATTATTCAAAAAATTTAATTGTTATCAATTTTTACAATCTTTTTTTTTTCTTTTTTTTAATTTCAGCTCGTATACGAAATGGTGTTGCATCACGATTTCATTTTGTCAATCCAATAATTACCTCATCAGCTGGAAATTTATCGATTTCTCATGGTTCTTTTCCCGTTATTCCACGAGATACTAACACTGTAATTCCAGTAATTTCTCCTACTATTACCACTGTCACTGCTATTAGTACTGCTACTGCTATTACTGGCACTGCTCAAAGTGCCGATAAATCAAAAACAACAACAACAACAACAAAGGAATCCATTAATCTATCAATTAATAATGAACAAAGTAGTGAACTGGCACCATCCATCATACAAGAATCATCTGCACCAACAGTAGCAACAGTGGATGAACGCTTATCAGCGTTATCATCGTTATCATCATTATCAAATATAACAGGAATTAATGAGCAAGCCTGTATCGGTATCCAATGCCAAAATGATGGTGTCTGTGTCGCTGGAAATAATGGAAGAGTAAATTTCAATTTTCATTTAATCTATTTTTAAAATTCAACTCTCAGTTTATGAATAATTTTAAAGGTAAATCCAAATATCAAACATTCAAGCTATTTTTTTCCTGTAATAATACGATGATTGATTGATCGATTGATTAATCAATTAATTGATTAATTGGTGTATTGAAGATTTATGATTATGAAAGGTAATGTTTATGATGATAACGCTATATTATTTATGATTTTGATATTTTTCTATTTATAATAAGCAAGTTTTTAATTCTGTAGGCTATTTGCATGTGTCCAGAGGGATTTCTTGGAACACAATGTGAAATAAACTTATGCTCTAATGTACAATGCATGCATGGTGGTGTTTGTCAAGCAAATGGTAATATACCACATTGTCAATGTCGACCGGGTACTACCGGGACATTTTGTGAGCAGGTTCAAATTTTAAATCCTTATAATATTAACTAAAATCATTTGTAATGCAGTATAGCTTAAATTTCATCCAGATTTAATTGTTTTTTAAGGTTTAATTCAATTGATAAAACTTGAAAATTTTTTAATTAGTATTTATTGATATTATATTTCATGTTTGATATGTTGCGCTTTTAAATTTTTTTTTTTTTAAAAGTTAATAAATTTGAAAATTTAGGAAAAGTAAATATGTATTATAGGAATTGCAATGCATTGAAAAATATGTCACTGAATGTCAGTGTCAAGTGTCACTGTTGGTGTCATTTTTGTCAAAAATGAATAATTAATTATTTTTGTCGCATGTATTTAATTTTAATTCACTCTTTAATTTACATATAGGTTGTTTGTAATCCAAAATGTGAACAAGGTGGTATTTGTGAGCTAATTGGTAATGTAACGGTATGCCGTTGTCCAGCAGGCACATTTGGTATTAACTGTAATATCATTGATACATGCACTAGCAAGTTTGTTTTCATTTTTTTCTTGAATATGGGAATTTTGGAAAGAAACCGAAATAATAATTAGGAATTGCAAATAGTGAAGTGATCATTTAATTGTTTACTGAAATTGAAAATAATTTTTTCTTTAAACTTTTTCTCCCGAGAAAGAAATTTCGAAAAGTCAAAGGGGCATCAAATTATTGCAAAATTAATTATACAAATATCATTTCTCAATTATAATGATTATCATTATGAATCGACTGGAAAGAACAGCAGTTATTGGATTAATAATAATTTTCAGTAGTGAAGCATGCATTCAATATGGTACTGATGCTCGTTGTCAACTGGATTCGGATAATTTCGCGCTAATTTCTCCAATTCCAGTCCATGCTACATACAAATGTCTTTGCTTAAATGAAGATTCCGGTTAGTTTCTTGTTACATATCTGATATTGATTGCTGATACAAGGAGAAATATTATGTAAAAAATTAGGGTTCAATTAATTTTGAAGTACTCGTAGCGCTAAACAATAGCACTATTGATTGATATTGATTGATTTTGATTAATTTTTATTTACATGTCATAAAGTTTAATGAGGCCTTTCCATCTTTGCCCCATACTAAATTCTATTCATTATTACGGTGATTGAATATTGATTTTTCAGAGTGGACTGATTGTAAACAGCTACCAAAAAGAGTGCGTATTTCATTAATGGAAACTTCTACGATCACATCTACAATGAGAATACCAAATCCTGATGTCCTAAATCCTGATGTCATAACCTCAGTATCATTATCGGAAACATTGGAACAACCTCGTCCCGCTCAACGCAACACTTCAAGTTTGCAGAATCATCAACATTTCTTAAATTCATTCGTAAATCCCTTCCTATCATCATTGATTACGAATATAACAACGAGTGAAGCATTCTCTACCACCAGTCCTGTTTCTAATTTTAATCTACCACATGAATCCGGAATGGAAACATCATCGTTTGCTCCAAACAAGTTAAATTTGTCAATAAGGTGAGAATCATCGTTAATATTTGTTTTTATTATTATCAAGATATGATCTGTGGCAGGAATGTATATTGAAATGATACTTTAAAAATTTTAAGCATGATATTTCATTTGCAGACCCATAGAATTATTTCCGGATTTGCGGCCTACGATTCCAGAACAATCAGAACGATCTTCATTCGTTGCCACAACTGCTATTGTAATTTCATCAACAATATCACCGTTGTTTATCACAGAACCAACAACAGCAATTGCTTCATCAGAAAATGCTAAGTCTAACGGTTTTGTTAGCTCTACTAGATCAACTACTGAGATATCGCTAAATTCAAGTGAACAGCATTTGGGCGAAATGGAAATCAAATTGAAAAATGTAACGAATGGTTTTTCATTCGTATCATCTGCTGAGGATTTTTCTGATATTACTATTACGCCATCAGAAATAATAACAGCTAATATCTCACTCATGCCATCATCTACACTCAACGAATTGAAAACTTCTGTGCCACCGCTTTGGCTACCAACAACGGAAAATACTAACGAAGAGAGTAGTGTAGCACAAATTGATCAATTTACATCAGATAGACCAAAAACGGAAGAATCAGAATCAGATTTAATTTCTGAAGCAAGTAATATAAGTGAAGAAGGTGATTTATCCGATCAGACAATGTCCACTACAACGATGCTTCATAAGGTTGAAGAAATGGAAGAGGAGGAAAGTTGGAATTGGTTATCCACCGAAGAAATGGATCAGGTGAATTAGTGAAGGAAATTTAAGAAAGAAAAAAAAGAAAAAATACTTTTAAATACATCCTAATAATATTTTAATATATTCCAACAAATTTAAATACTTTTATTACTTTCAAAATTTCATGATTTCAATAATTATCATTAAACTTATAATATCGCAAAAATATTTCTGAATTAGTTAAAAAAAAAAAAGAAACCAAATTAAAATTTCAATTTAATCTTAATCAAACATTACTCTAAGTTACGATCATAATCTTAATAAATGATCGTTTTTGATACGTATATGACTACTACATTTATATGACTGCAATTATAATTATATGCATATGATTACTACAATTGTATTTTTGCTATTTTTCCTTGCAATGATTTTATTTATAGACAACAACAAGTATGGTAGAAATAATCACGAAATCAGAATCAGAATTGGATGAAGATGAAGTAAAATTTGTACGATTAACCGTTGGTCTTCCGACTACGACACTAATTCCGGATTTCAGTCATCATTCAGATAGCGCTTTTAGCGATAATAATGATACAATTGAAAATGCTACTTCATCTTGGATAATTCTTTTAGCTATTATTTTTGGTAAATTTATTTCAATTTAATTTTCACATGAAAATTCTTTCTCAAATTAATTGAATTCATTTTAAATTATCGAATGAAAATGATGATAAGAATCTAATGTTAACAATAACGATAAAAATAATAGGAATATGATAATAATGACGATAAGAATAATGCTATAGTAATGATAATGACAAATTATACGGTTATATTAATGATGATAATGAATAATGAAAATATGATCGAATTTTATGTTTACAGTAGTAACTTAGAAAAAATAATAAATTTCATTTATTGCAAATGCTATTGAAATGATACAATTATAACATTACCATTTTAGCACTGATGGTATTAGCAGGAGTATGTGTTACATTGGTATTTCGTTACGTACATCGTTCTCGTAAACTACATGGAAAATATAATCCAGCACGTGAAGAAAGTATCTTATCAAATAGCTATTCAATGCCTATGGCTACTGTTACAAAAGAAGAACGGCTTATCTAGTTTATTTGTTTATTTTTAGTTTTATTGAACTGTCCGCTAAATTTTTTTCTTCTATCACTATCACATACGTGAAAATATATAATTTAACGTTTATTTGTTTATTTTTAAACTTGTACGCAAAGATATGCCCTAAATTAATCATCTGAAATATCATTTTATTGCTAGAAAATATCAAACGTGCTCTCAAAGCGTACGTTTTCTACTATTAAATGTAAAGAAGTTTTAAATTCAATCTAACAGCTCATCATTACCGTATGCCATACAATATCTCATAAATTCTCTCTACAGTAACACTCAACAGTAAGAAACCATAGAAGATGCAATAAAAAATCAATTAAAAATTTTTTAAAGCAAACCGTTTTTTTTTTAAATTTTTTTTAACGTATAGAGATTTTTCTCGGGTGTGTTTTTTCTTTTTTTTTTTATGGGATAAATGATTATCGATTAAAGATTTGTGAAATGAAATGAAAATGATATTTATGTGTATTTATAGAATGTCCAATTTGTTATGTCCATTTGTTGTCCACTTGTTTGAGAGTATTTGAGGTTGCACAGTTTTTTTTTCTTTTTTTTTTTTGTATCGTTGTTGTATTTCTTACTTTGCTTAGATGGGCATAAGTAATGTGGATGTATTTTAGTGCAAAGTTAACAATCAGAATAAATCATTTCAATTTAAATTTATTTGACCTATAATTGCTGAACAAAAACAAAAATGACTGAAAAAATCTTACAACAAAAAAGTTTAATTAAAATTTGCGAAAAATTAAATTAAATTGAATATTTAATTAAATTTATGATGGAATTCTTCAAGCATTAAATCAATTTTCATTTTGCGCAATTACGATTAAGTTTCATTTCTTTCCATTTCTTTCAAGTTATTTTTCAATCAATAAACAAAATATACCGTAATGTTTTTCTAAAAAAAAAACCAAAAATACCAACAAAACAGTGTTAAAGGTATCACTGTTATTGTTACTGTAAATGTCCAACTTTATCAGTACTGTCTTTGATAAACATTTGATAAGTAATTGGTTATTAAGATAAACTTTAGTTATCCAGAATATTTTACAATAAATTAATGTATATGCAGTTTGCATTTAAGGTTGATTAGTTTAAAAAAAGAAAAAAAAAACCGAATGGCTAGCAGTAGTAAATGGAGATGGGAATTTATTTGATAAAAGAATAAATCACACATTCCACAACAAGCTAAAACATTCCGCATTCCACAATAAGCGAAAACACACTGCATTCCGCAATAACTAAAAATTCCGCATTCTGCAGTATATCAAAATGAAATTGTAGATTATTATTTTTTCTTTCAAATTTTCCTATTTTATCTTTTTCAACATTTCTCAAGCATTTCCTCTGAAATCTAATCAATAATCCATACTTAAAAATACATTCATCATTTTTTTTTCTTTCATTTTTTCATCATTTAAATGATTAAATTAATTTTCATTTCCTTATAAATTTTGAAAATTCTTCTTCAAAAAAGTTTTTGAAATTATTTTATCATTTCATGCAAAAAAAACTATCATTTGCTAAATAAAAATCGAAGTCAAACTTGAATGACTAAAATAATTCATATTTATTTTTCAATAAAAATGATAATTAAAATCTTTATAAACTGAGAATAATTTGTTTCATTTGTATTTATTATTACCGATTGATCAATTATTATTTGTTATCATTACTAATTAATTATCGGCGTTACTATAAAGGTAAATTTTGAAAAAAAATGGCACGAAATAAATAGAATAATTAGTCGAGTGAATTTGATTAATTTGAATTAATTAGCAACATGATATAAAATGCTATTGGGAAAACTAAAATGATAAATTTCAAAATTTAAAACTTCTTTAAATCACATAAAAATAAAATAAGCAACAAAAAAATCACCTCATAAAGGTGAATTAAATTTATGCATAAAAATTAAAACACTGATTTATTTAAAATAAGATAGAAAAACTTTTTTATCAATCCATAAAATTGGGAGCAAGATAAAAAATTTTGAAATTTTTCAAATTATCATCTGAATTTTTGAATTTTGAATAATTTTAATTTTATTTTCATGCGTTTAAAAGAAATTTTTCATAGTTAAACAGAATCTGATAGCAACATTTCGACTCGTACTTAATGAACAAACAAACGAATTCTCGTGTTTTCTTTTCTTTTTTTTTCAAGGATTTAAATTAAATGGAAGAAATTTATGAGAATTTTGATGTATTCAAAATGATCTCTCAGATTTGATCTTTCATTTTAGGAAGAAAAAAAGAAGTTGTATTTCAAAAAAATCTCAATTTCAAATGTTCATTGCAAAATATTTTTATTTATAAAGTTTTTAATTTTATTTTAGAAAAGCTTTATATTTTGTTTTAATCTTATTTTAGAAAAGTTTTATATTTTATTTTAATTTTATTATTTTTTGTTTTTTTAAACTTTTTTTAAAAAAGATTTTATGATGTCAAAAAAGGAAAAGAAAACTTTTTTTTAAAAAGATTTCATGATGTCAAAAAAGAAAAAAAAAACATCCAAATTATTTTTTAATTTCTTTCAAAATTTTTTTTTTATTAAGTACATCTTCTTTGTTTAATCAGATCTTCAAAATGTTTCGTAAACTTCATAAAAACTATGCTTAAATTTAAGATTTTGCAAATTTATATCTGCAAAATGCTTCAAGCATAATTTTAAATGGTAGATATTCCTTTTTTTGAGAAATAAAAAAAGAAATGAATTTCTTTTTTTGTTGCTTTTTGTTTTCTTTACATTTCTGATTTAAGTTTCATTTCAAATTTAAATTGAATTTGCAATTTTTTTTACACTCTGACAGTATGCAAATCATTATAAATTTTCATTTTTTACCATCATTGATTAGGGTAAGTATTTCTAGCAATACCACTGAATTAAGTAGCATTAAAAAAAAGTTATTTTAATTAAAATTTTTTTCAAAAAATTTGCATGCTACATTTACCTATATTATTTGTATAAAGAATGCTATTGATAGTTATGATTTTAAAGTAAGTGAAATAAGTGAGATTTACTTAAGATTGACGTGCGAATCTAATTTAAAATAATTTCGAACATTTGGGAGAAAAAAATAAAGCAATGAAAATAAAGAGAAAGAAAATAAAAAGATAAAATTGGGCTATTTTCATCAGTCTTTTTTTTTTTAATTGGTTGAAAAGAAATTGGCCAATCGTTAAACTTTGCTATTTTTTCATGGCCATATATTATATTTGGTCGTTTGTACATTATTTAAAATCTCATTTCATCTCTTTTTCCTTTTCCTTTTCCTTTTTTTTTCTGATTTCACTAATAATTTCTTGTTATTTTATTTTGGATAAAAAAAAATTTGTGTGAATTTGAATGATTGAATAAAATTTTCTTTTTTTTTTTTTTTTTTAAAAAATAAGCCATAAACAGAAATCAAACGATAGCAATTTGTCGTTGTATTAGCTATTGGTTGATAAAATAGAAGGAAGAGGGGAATTTTGATCCAGAAAATGGCGCAGAAGGGAAGCGCCAAAAAGGAAAAGAAAGCTTTGAAAATGAATTGCATTATAATCGATTATCAGCAATTGATAGTGGGATTTTGAAATTTGTAAACATCGAAATTGATTTACCGAAAAACTTAACAATAACGATTCTGCATATATGCTTGGCATTTGAGATAAATTAAAAATGTAAAAACAGCTCTCCTAAATGGACAATTCATAAAGTGACCAACAGTTAAAAAAATGATATGACTTGTAGTTTTTTTGTTAATTATGCGACAATAATGAATCATTTTTTGATGACAATTTTTCACTGTACAAAGATAAATGATAATAACAACAACAACGATGAAAACAACAACGACAGCAACAGCGATAACAACGATAACAACAGCAACTGTCTCAATGACTGCGTGGAGAAAGTTAAAATCGCGCTCCACGAACGAAATTGCAAAAGGAGTATGAGGTCATTTTTGGTGAATGTTTGAGCCATTTGAATTTTTTGAATCATAGGCGAAATTATCACTTCTGAGAAGCAAAATCGATAAGATGCGAGATTTTATGTGATCATATGATACTAAATAACAAATCAGCGCTTCAAAGTTAGACCAATTTAGTTGTGTCTTATCAGCCAAAACTAATTTAGCTTTGCCATCATTTCTTCAGTTTGTTATTCTCAGTTTTCGACAAATTCGTATTAAAATAATTTTACATTAAGTGAAATTGAAATAATTTGATATCAATGTTTCCTGAAACTTTAATTATTTGTTTCATCAGCTTCAAAATTTTCCAAAAAAAAAAGAAAATAGCAAATATTTTTCAAATTTTTTATTTTGGCTTTAAAACAAGAAATAGTTATCTTTTCAAGTATTTTTTTTTTGACAATCTTCAATTATTACAACATACTGATCATTCTCGATTGATACAATTGATTGAAATAGTAGTCCGGAAAAAAAACTACAAATTACTGACCCATCCAGTTTTTTTTCTTCAATTATTTTGGCTGATATTTTGTTGCTGTTAAATTTGAACTTGAATAATTTGAATATGAATAAAGTTAATTCTTATGATTTTATCTCGTTTATCTATTGTTTTAGATCATGTAGCAAATAGTGGATTTCTTGAAAATGTTGACAAAGAAATGGCAACGATTAAAATGCCATCTTAACAATTGCAGATTGATAACAGCAAAAAAAAGATGGCAGCAAAATTTTATATGAAATTAATTTCTCTTATCATCATCATTAATTCATTTTTATTTTTCATTCTATTTAAAATCATTAATATTTGAAATTTAAATGAAACGAAAATTTAAATTAAATGATATAAAAAATAAAATACATATGAGGAGTTTGCTATGAAAATTTTTTCAAAAGACGAAAATTGCTACAAAAGCTATCCTCAGTTATTTATGTGTCATTTTTCCCTGATACTACTTTATGAATGATGAATGATGAAATTTTTCTCTGTAATAAAATTATATTTCAAAAAAAAAAAAACTTTTGAAATATTTCACCTAATGTTTGTATATATGGCTTTAACACTTATAATGAGTGCAAATGAAAATTTTAACAAATTACTGTTGTGAATTAATCATAAATCGGATCTAATAAATAATCATTTCCAATTTTCAGAACTTACCTTTTTTTCTGAAAAAAATTTCAATTTTATTTTTAACATTTAACTATCGTTGACAAAAAAATGATTGTTAAATTTGTCCAAAGTAATTGGAATTATTTTAATCAATTTTTATTACAGTTGCTAAAAAACCAAATTTTGAAATTTTGACAAAAAAAAAATAATTTTTTTGAATTACAAATATTCAAAAAAAAACATTAATTTATCTAATTATTTTTTTGCTTACTGATTTAATTTACACTTCACAATGTTTCACCTTAATAAGATTCAATTCATTGAATAGTATGATAATATTAAATTGTTCTATTTTCTAATGAATTATTGAAATTGAAAAATTTTTACAAGTATCCCATAAAGAATGAATTAATTATTAGTGAACTTTAGTTAAATTTCACAATTAAACTAATTAAATGATTAATTATCATATTGTTTCAATTTGAATAGTTTTCATTGATGATTTTATTTTTTTTTCAAATAAAATATTTTTAATTTTAAATAATCCCTAATATTTGCATGAAGTGTTTGCTAGTAAGTAAAAGAGTTAGAAATGCATCGATTTTATTTCTATAAATTACTACCTACTGTAAATAAGCAATTTATTTAATCTAAATTAAATTATTGCTAAAAATAGCAAAACAAATTCAAAATATTTGTTGTAAATAAAATTATTCAATCTTTCTATCCAATTAGCTTCTAATTAATTTTTTTCTGAAGATTTTCTTAATCAATTTTAACAAATTTTTTTTTTTTTTGCAAAATTACTTTTAGTGGAAAAATGATCAAAAAATTTTGGCCAAATAATTATATAGTTTTTCTTTTTATCATAAATCATTACATTTGCATTTTTAAAGTAAATTGACCAATGGATTGAAGCAGTGAAGGAAAAGAAGAGAATATAAAGTTTTCTTCTATCAGTCTAATTTAATTTAATCAAATGTCTCTCTTTCTCTCTCTTTGGCTTTCTTAAGCTTTTCTTTCCTTCTTGAAGATGATGTCATTTGAAGTCTATAATTTAAAATCCATAAAAACTTATAAACCATTATTACAATCTATCAGTAATGGAAAAAAAAAAAGATGCATTTGTACATGTATATATACATATATACTTGTTTGCACAAGTATGTATATGTGTGTTTGTGTTTGTTTACACGTACGTGTGCAATTACTTTATATGTACTTGCATGTTTACAAATGTGTGGGTTTATGAGTTTACAAGTATAAGCATTTACTATGTACGTCTAAACGTATATGCCAAGTCCATTCACTTACTAGCTTACACGCATGTGCGTTTACACTATACGTGTATGCACGTACTTATACGTGTGTTTGCATGCTGATAATATATTTACGATGAAATGCCACTTAATTTAGGAAAAAAAGTGCTCTTCTATTGACAAAGGAAAAAAGTGAGAAGGACAAAAAGTTAATTGAAATTTATTAATTTATTAGGTATTATTATTATTATTTTAATTATTTTTATTTGTATTATTATTACTGTTGTCAACAAAAAGTAATTAAGTAAAATAAACAAAAGAGAAAACTATGGAAAAAAAACAAATAAGGAAAGAAAAAAATAATTGTAACATTTAGATGCATTAGGCTTGATACAAGCTAATAATTAGCTGTGAAATATGCAATCAAAAATTAACAATAAATTAATGTTGTACAGAAAGGAATGATGATAGATGAAATATTGGGAATGAAACAGTGAAAAATAAGAATGGTTAAATAATATTTTCATTTTAATTGGATAAAAATTTTTTTTGAAACTTTAACTATTTTCGTTATCCTAAAATTTTCTCAACTTTTTAAAATTCCTTTAGAATTAACAAATCTTCAATACTTCATTCATTTTTTCAACTTCATCTTTCCATAAATTTTCTCGTCGTCTGTTACTTCTAGAAATCCAGAAATTTTAGTTGTGTTATGGGGAAGGATAATTTTTTTTTTTTGCTCGACAAATTTTCTAAATGATAAAATGAAGTTATAAAATTATTTTGTTTATACAAAAATTTTTCTCTGTTCAAAATTTGAAATATAAAATATATATTTCTGGATAGTTCGAGGTTTTGCAAATGGTTTTATTTTTTTGAAAAATAAAAAATGCATAATCGAAGAATATTAAATCTAAATGATGAAGATCTTTCCATAGTTTTATTTTTCACAAATGGAATAATCTTTATTTCAAAAATCTACCTATTTTCCTGAATAATCGTTTAGTTCTACTTTTTTCTTCATAACAAGTTACTGCGGTAATTTAGCCATACATGATAATGAATACGTTTATTCGCCAGATAATAAAGTCTTTCATATATTTTCAAAACTTTCATAATCCTCGAAATAATCACCCCTCAGCATTTCTCTAAATATCCGTTCTTATAGATGGTTCGCTATTTTTACAACGTGACATTATCTAATTAATCAACTGGACATGGTCACGTTGACTGAAATATAATTTGTCGCATTTTTTTATTCAAAAAACAAAAGCTATGTTATGAAATTGTTTACAAATGTCAAATATTTATTTTCGTTTTATTAATTTCTTCATTTTATCAGTAATTATAATTGTTTACAATAGATTTGAAGCGAAAAATTTAACTCACACATCCTTTTTTATAGTTTATTTTTTGAACAATCAAAAAATGGGCAATATCCTATTATCCATCGCTAAACATTACTATTTGCGAGAAATTAAACTAACTTTTCTACTTGACAATTACAAAATTTTTATTGTTATTTTTTAAAATGTTTCAACTGGTAAAGTTATTCGTCACTTTCAATTGCTCAAAATTAATTCGAGCCAATTAGTGTAAATTCAACAAAATTTGAAGCCATTTGAAATCTTCTATTTCAACTGATCAAAGCGATAGCCATTCACAATGAATTGATCATTGATGAAATTAGTATTCTTCTACATGATTCCATTTAATCATTGCCTTTCTCTGTAAAACAAATTAAATTATTTTTCTACAAAAAAACTACGGAAAACATTCAAATAATCCAATATTTATTAAAGATCTTGCACAAGAGAAAAAAAAATGCAATTTTGTCACGTCTTTCATCAGTTTTGTTTTTTTCAGATCTCATAATATAATTGCACATGATAGTAATTAGAAAATAACTGAAAAAGATCAAAGTATTTTTAATTAAATCAACCAATTCCATATAATTGCGGTGAGTGAAATATAACAGAAGTAATAAATTAATTTTATAATTAGTTTTAATTTTTGCAAAATGGGATATTCAATTATAACTTGAATTTTTGGTGGAAAAAATTTATTATTTGTAATGATTACTTTACGTGAAATAATAAATTGAAAGCATTAAAATTAATTTTTTTCTTTTTTCATTTCATTTCAACATTTAACACATTTTATTGTCTGTTGCTTAGTTGAAGAGATAGGGAAAAGTTTTTTCTAATAATTTTTTCATTCATCAAATAATTGAAAATTCATTTATTTAAAAAAATAGGGAAAATAAATCAACGAAAACAAATAAGGAAGTGGTGGCAATTTATCAATTGATAAATTATATAATTATATTCTTTGCAAATTGCGCTATGATAATTCAATGATAAAATGCTCTTATCTCTTATATCAAAATTGATTACTTTCTAAATAAGCAAAATAAGCTTCGTAAATGTTTAACAAATAAATCTGCAAATTAAAATTTTCTCACAAATCTTTTAGTTATTAAAATTAAAAAAAAAAAGATTAATTGGTAAAATTAGTTGACAGAAATTTTTTTTTCTTCAGTAGTTAAATTTTGAAAGAGCAATTATTTTTAAATTAACTAGTAAGCATAACATTTTCGTTTATTAATTTTTCTTTACAAATTACAAAAAAATATTGATTTTCAAAATAATCCTTATTCAGTCTTAATTTAAGCGGTTGATTGATAGTCTAATAAAATTACAACGGTCCTATTATTTAAGTTAAAATTAATTGCAGAAAAATTCGAAAATTGTACTAAACTTAGAATTTCACAAATTTTTCAATTTCTTAATAAAACTTTGAAAGTACATTTTTTTTTACTAACCAAAAATTGTATTTTTTAGTTTTTTCTTAATAATAAAAAAAAACAGTTAGACTGACTTGTTTTAAATAGAAATATTTTAAAAAAATTTTTTTAAGATACAATTTTTTTTCTTTGAAAATTTCAGTTATTCATTTTTTTCCAAATAGATCTATTTGAAATGAGCCTCAATCTTTCGTTTACACCAAATAGCTAGACCAGTTTAAAAAAGAAAAAGTCCTATATTAATGAAATGTTTCAAAAATTTTCAAAATTGTTCAATTTTATTCAAATCCAAAATTTAACAATCGTAAAAAAAAATTAATAATTTGGAAACCTCTATTCTTATCACCCTAACAAGAAAGGAACGGAAAAAAGAGAGGAAAAAGACAGAGAGAGAGAGATAAAAGGAAAGAGAGAAAGATGAAAAAGTAGTTGAAATAGAACAAAAATTTTCAAAACTTTTCCTCCAAACTATTCCAATCAGATCATTTTAGCTTCAATTCAAATTTAGTATAGCCAAAATTCCTAGTTATCATTTTTCGATTGTCATTCAAAAAAATTATTCATTCTTTTTTAGCTGAACAATTTAACACGCCGAAAAAGGAGAATTTTTTTCACTTTTTCAGCCATAAAAAATAAAATTTAAAATTGTAAAACTTTTGTTAAAGATGTATGCATTCCCACTGGGAAACATAATAAAATATATCTAAAAAAAACCAATAAAAAAAGGAACGATGCCAAGCAAGGCTTTAAATATAATTGGTGGAGGAATTTTTTTTATAGCCATATAAGTTTATATAAGGCCAGTATATTACTTAAATGTATGTCTATTTTCATATCTTATAATGTGAAATTTTTTTTTTTTAAATTTCATTTTTGCTGTTAATTAAAAAAATCACCAAAGAATTGTACCTTTTCTTCACACTTTTTCTTTTTCGTCTCTTTCCATATATTTAAACAACAATTTTATTTTATTCATTTTTTTCTTTCTTTTTTCTTTTCTTTTGTTGAAATCTAACAAAAAAAATTAGCAGCAAAAGTTTTGCTTCTTTTGATAAAAATTGAAGTAATACGTCATTTGACTCATATTTTTGTCCTTTTTTGTTTGTCGCATTTTTCCAATCCTTAACAACATTTCTCTTTCTTCTTCGATTTTTTCTTTTCTTTTTCTTAACATTATTTTTTTTTCAAATTTTACTTTCTTTTATTAATTTCATTTTTAATTTATCAGATGGTAAAACTATTGGAAAAGTAGAGTGAGTAAAGACTAATGCAACTAATTTAATTCAAAACATATTTAATTCATTATCAGTTTATTATCATTATTATTTTTACTACTATTACTATTATTATTGTTATTATTATTATTGTTATTATCATTATTATTGTTGATAATTCAATAGTGATTCGATATCTGTTTGGATATAAAATGGTGTAAGAGAGGTACGATAAGTTAGACTAAATTTTGGTTATCAAATCATTTTGATCTTAATTTTGGTTAATTAATTAATTTGTATTACAGTTCGGTTATTTTAATTAAATCATTATTATCATTAGCAAATTAATGAAACGTCATAATTTTTGTTAATAAGATCAAAAATTCAATTATTAATTAATCGCTATGATTTGATGACGTAACACATGGATAGTTTTCATTTCATTGCTTATTCTCCCTTTTTTCTCTTTGTTGTTCTCTCGTCTTTTTTTTTTTTTTTGATTTCTTAAATAATAAACGCTTAAAAGAGCAAACGAAAGGTAAGGAAAGTAAAACACAATAGCGCAAAAAATAATTTCCTTTCTTTCTCTCTTTTTTTTTTTTCAACCATTTCATCTTAAAATTTATTAAAATGATGTAATGAAAAAAAAGCCATCCTGAACAGGATGTTTTCATACATTTCATCAATTATAATGACGTCGAATGAATTTTGTTTGTGTCAATCGCTAAAATGGCATTTTGCTTTGTTGCTTTTTTGTTTTTCCATCTTTCTTACTGATTTCATTCGGATATCTTCAACTTGAAGATAACAGTAATTACAGCAATAACAAAAATGTTAACAGTAATGATAACAAAAATTGCTGAGATAATTTTGTTAAAATTGCAAAAATACTCTCATAACGGTTTAACATGTGAATATATAATTGTGATATTGATGATGATGATGATGATGATGGTGATGGTGATGATCATGGTAGTGAAGATGAAGATGAGAGTAGCATTTATTAATACAAAAAAAAAAAAAAAGTACTGAAAAGGGAAAGAAGGATGAAATTTGCACAAACCTATCAATAAGTTAGCATAGATCATTATACGCATGTGCTCCTGCCCTAATTGCACACGTACGCTTGAACACGTGAATGAATACATCTATCTATATGAACATATCATCATCATAGCATCCGGCAATAATGCATTTCTTCTAGCACAAGTCTAACAAAGTTTTATGATATTATGAGTCATAGCCTATCTGATTTCTTTCGCATTCATCTAAATGATAAGAAAAATATCAGCCGGAAGCATAAGTAAATTTTATTTTATAACAAATAAACTTAAATCATATTTAATTTACGTAGATAGCATAAAATCATTTTAGCAATTAATTATATGATTTTCTTTAACTTATTCATACATGTATCATCATACATATAAATGGCAACATTGTACGTCAAATCATACGTATGATGAAAGGACGTAATTTCCTTCTGCACATATCACTCTTAATTTTTGCCTAATCTTCTTCTAAAATTAAAAAAATGAAATAATAATCCAACATTTTTTTTTTTTTCATTTTTTTCAATCATTTCAATAACACGAATGCAAAATTTCAATTTAAACTTCTTTGAAGTATTTTTATAAGAACAGTAAAGTAGTAATGTTGTAAATTGAACGTATGAAATTGCTTTTAATCTATTTGAAATTGAAAAATTGAATTAAACTGAAAAAAACTTTATAAAATATAAACAAACGATTACAGGAATCAAATAATTTATTGATTGGATCAATTAAATTATAAATATTTTGATAATTATTTTTATATATTTATAACTTGTCAAATCTATCCAATTGCATAAATAATTAGTGTAAAATTTTAAATATTTTCATATGCAATGGCAAATTTTTTTTTGATAAGCAATAAAATGAATTATTGGAAATGGAAATTTTTACTCAAAAAAACAGTTTCATTTGAATATTTGTTTGCTTTCATTTTCAATGGGCAATTCAAACAAGCAATGCAATCACCAAATAATGATGTCATTTTGTCATTTACCAAAATATGACACAAAAAAAATCGAATCGAAAAGTTTAACGCTGTAAATGTCATTTTTTTAAATTCTTTTTTTTTAAACCTATTTGTAGTATACAATCCTGTAATTATTAATTAGTAAATTACTATTTTTTGAAAAAAAAAACTCAATTTTAATTAAACAAAAATAACCATTTCAGATTCATTCATTCATAAAACATATATGGAATGCAAAAAATTTTATTTCATTTAAAATAAAATTAGCTGCAAAATATTTAACGTTTAATCAATGCTAATTTCTAAGTGCAAATTCTCACTTGTTAATTTTTTTTTTATAAATTAAATTTTAATAACAGGTAAACTTTGAGAGTATTTAATAAGCTGGTTGGTAAAATATATCGAATATGTTGCTTACGTTATTTAAACACAATGTAAGTAAAAGTTCTAACTTGCAAAAAAAAAATAATTTCATAAGCGAGAACAAAGCAGCATTTACCTGATAGGTCTTACCTGTACGTGATGTGTAAAATTAACTAGAAAACATGTTCTGCTTCTTTACTGTTTTTTTCTCATAAAAAATATTTCCGATTTTATTTTTTTCTAAAATTTTATAACGCCTCTTTTTAAATTCTGTAAATGCTTAGATATCTTTTATCTTGTCATTTACCTATCATCGTATCGATGATTTAAACAATCTGAATAAAATCTTTTCGTATTGATCATATTCAGGTTTTCAGGTTTTTCGGAGGGAGGAATTTCGGAATTTAAATTGTCATGTTGCAAATAATTATTTCATAAAATTTTCTCTTTTATTTTCTGATATAAAGCTTTGTCACTTTATCACTTTATCACTTGCTTTTTTTTTTTGTTAACACCAATATGTAAATATTCTCAAAATCTTTTATCGAAAAGTAATCTTATCACTGAGCTCACTGGGCTAATATTATTCCAAAAAATATTTGATTTCAAAGCAACAATGATTTGGTTTTTTAATGACATTTTTCCCATTTTTCAAATTATTTTTCCACTTTATTTTTTACTAAAAATATTTGGAACGAAAAATTTTCCGTTTTTTTTTTCCTCTCTCTAATCCTGAAATATTTCGTTTGAAAAAAAATGATAAATCAATTCTAAATAACCTCTATGATCGTGTCGGGAAAATTTGTCATTGCAACAGTTTAATTTAAATTATGAATTTTAAGTTTTTGAAATCCATTTTATAAAAAACAAAAACAAAAACAAAATCATAAGCAGAAAACAAAATCATGATTAGAATTTATTCCAATATTTAATCATTTATTTTTTATCTATTTTATAATTTACCATTACTTTTTTCCTTTAATTATAACTATTTTTTTAATTTATAAATGCAAATGATATAAGCATAATTATTATTTTTGCAATTATCATTATTACCGATATGCTATTATAATAAATAAATAAATAAATAAATAAATAAATAAATAAATAAATATATATATAT
>CAOIUN010000498.1:0-32441 GCA_948294485.1 Mansonella sp. 'DEUX' | reverse complement strand
CATACAATTGTTTTCTGTTCATTTTTGAAATGCGGATTCCATCCGATGCTAGTTACCATTCCATATACTTCACCATGATTGACATTTGCAAAACCATAAAAGACGCCACATGGAAAATTAGAAGGTAGACGCGAAATGGCATTGTTATCCAAATTTGCTGCAGACATCTAATTCTGGCTCATCTCATAACAATATAACAAATTCCAAATACGTGATAACAATAGCATTTTTTATATCATACTGCAGATTATTTTAATCATTTCATACCGCAAATACTCGATATTCGGGCAGTCAACAGTATATAATTTAATTTTGATGTTGCAGCTGGAGGTTCAGAGATCCACTATTCAAGTAGATGAAAGAATTGTGTATATATCTACTACATGTGCACATGTGTGTGTTGTCTACATATGTGGAAAGTTCATGAACTAAATTAAATGCTAATGTAAGATTTTCTGAATTACAGAGTAAAGAATGTACAAACACCCACACAAAGAATACAGAGTCATAAATGTTATAAACGACTGACTGAATTATTCTTCGAAAATTTCGAGATTTCATTAAGAAATTTGTTTTCGGCTTTGTTTCATTCTATTTCTTTTTTCTTAGATTTTGTCAAACCGTAGGAAAATTTACGAAATTTCACTGATATTTTTGATCTTTTCATAATAAATTTAATTTGACTAATTTCCATTACATTTCTAAAATATAAAACAAATACTATCCAATCCATTTATTATAACTAATTTTGATCGATAGAAAAAAGCAACATTAAAATTAGCTAAGCGTACCAGTAGGACAACCCAACTTTCGACCACCACGACCAAATCCAGCAACAACAATTCCATGGAAATAATATGGATAAGGATCTGGAAAAAATAACTGTGACATCTTTCAATGGATGCATACAATTTCAAGCAAAAACAATATAAGGGAATGTAGAAACTTAAAATCAGACAGGTAAACAATAAAAAATAAACTGTACGGAAACAATTGGGACTGAGATTCATTCTAAATTAAATTAAAACAATTTGAATTCTCATCTGGAGATTATAAAGATTTCTTCCTAGTATAATAACTCGAAATCACTGAATTTCCGATATTTCGGTCGGATAACATAATCATAGGAATTGATCCATAAACAATGATAAATTTTCATCTATAAAAACGCATACTCCTGTTTCATATAAATCAAATTCTTATGACGCAAAGGAAGGCAATTCCAGTTAGAATTTTCTCAGAAACCTACCATCCATGAAAGGCTCGTCAATCACTTTATTTCCATTTGCATCATTCGTAATCGTTCTGGAATGCATGCTGCAGTTTGCCTGATTTGGAATCATCCTTGATCTATGTTCCCTTTATAAATGTCAGCAAAAAGACTTCCTATCAAAAATAAAACTAATCCTAAAAATGAATCCTAATCCAAACTAATCCTTCTTCTCTTTCAATTGAAATTAGAAAAAACAAACACAGTTATAGAAGATCACAGATCGACAAAGTGATAGCCAACGTTTTCTAGTACACCTAAATCTCAGTGTCGTATGTGAACTGTTATCACTTGTAAAATTACGGCAAACCAAAGATCACGTTTGTTACGTTAAAATTTAAGATATTAGTGCAAAAGTACGGTGGAACATCGCATAACCAACAAGTACTTTGTGTTCATTTGATTTTTAGTTCAAAATTTTCAATTTCTGCATCTATCGTGTACGTCTCACACAGGAAACGTTCACAGAAACTTAAAACCCAATAAAAATTACATCCAGTCTTTGAATTTTGAACTAAAAATTACAGTCTAACCAAAACTTAGCTACTCACTACAATCAATGAAACAAACAAAACTAACTTCAAACATACAATTTTCAAAAAAGCTTCGTCAAAATGACACAAAAATGTGCTATTTGTTGCGTAACGAAACTTCGAAACATTTGAAACATTATGACTTTTTCTTTAAGGCTTTTTGACGAAACACTGCGGCTTTTTCTTTAAGGCTTTCCAAGTTGTATTTAAGGCTTTTCTTTTTTCTACCTGAAAGATTTATTTTACAGTTGAATACAAATTGTATTATTATTCCATTAAATTCATTGTATCCATCATCGCCTTTTTTTTTCGTTTACTTATTCGATAAAAAATTATTGCTTTAGTAGAATATTGTTAAAACGAAGGTTTGAATTTATCCCATCTGTTTCATATTACTTATTATTCTCTGTGGTAGAAAGATCTATGGGGTATTCTTTGAAATTAAAATCAATGTTTCCAGAAATGATTATCCAGGAGAATATTGACTTCTGTCACATCGGGATAGTTCATGAAATTGCAAGTTCCTCAGAATTGATGCAAAAATCTCTGACATATTTATGCATATTTGTGTAGTATATAAATCGTTCTGAGGTTGATTTATTTATTTTGTTATAGGTTAGCTATAATGATCAATGAAGATGATGACGATAACTACCTAAATAAGTACCCCCAAGAGGATGGTACATGCCAGGCTGAAGGTAACACATCTGGGGTAGGTTCTTAAAATGAAATTTACGTTTGCATATATGGAGCAAAAAATCATCTGATTAATCTACACTACTGGACGGATTTCGTGGAATTATCTGCTAGTTATTACAAGCATCTTCTGTGATTGTCTTAGCTGAGATGTAATAGTTCCTTTTGGAGTAATGAAATTTACTGAGCACTTCAGATGATACTGATATTTATTGCTAAATAATTTTTTATATTTCTATATATAGATTAAGAATTGGAGGACTGAATTGATGACAGTGAGTTTTTCTTTTTTTCTTTTTTTTTTTTTTTTTTTTCACGATGTCAAATGGCTCAAATGAAGATGAGATGGTAATAGGAATAAAGATTGAGTAAGGGATAATGTGATGATGATCTACTGTGGTGGGAAATTAGAAAGAATAATACAAATAATAAAAAGTGATTGCTAATAATGTTTCGATTCTTTATTGTTAGATTAAAAGCCTTTCTTATTTTTTCAAATACTGCTTTTAAATCATTTTCAGGATAATAATGCGGAAAGGATTCTCTCAGATGCGAATAACGCACCAGAAGAAATCGTCATGACTCGGAAACCAATTTTAGAGCAAGATCGTTTTCTCCCCATTGGTATGCATATTATATGATAGCTTGAGCATCCGCAAATGGATATCGACTGGTTGAATTTAGTAGACTGACAGATGGATATTGGCATGTTGAATTTTAAATACATTACATTTCTTTGACGTGCCACTTTTTTATAGCAAATATATCTCGGCTGATGAAAAATGTGATTCCTCGTTCTGGAAAGGTTGCCAAGGATGCGAAAGAATGCGTGCAGGAATGTGTCTCCGAGTTTATTTCTTTTATTACATCCGAAGCCTGCGATCGCTGCCTTAATGCAAGTGTTTTATATTCAGAAATTCTAAGCAATCAAGCTAATAGTGAAATAAATGTCCAGCGTACTTCGGAGCTTTTTTAAAGCGCTATATATTGCGTCTTCAAGATTGAGATAAGTGGGGATTTGGAATTAATGATGTCATTATCGAAAATTTTAAGAATTAAATTGAATTATTTATTTCATGCTAAAATTATATTAGCTATAGAATGGTATTCGGTACATTTTTTGTGTTTCAAGTAAAATGAGATGTGCTGAGATTTGCAGGAGAAAAGAAAAACGATAACAGGTGAAGACATTATTGGGGCATTTGCTACTCTTGGTTTTGACAATTACGTGGAACCGCTAAATGCATACGTGAAGAAGTACATAAGTTTTGCCGTATTTTTACTAGTAGAATCGTACGCTGTTCTGTGGTTATATTTGCAGTTATTCCAGATTTCGGGAAGCTTTTCGTACCGATCGTAACAGTGATGCGCTTCTTGTTGAACCTTCGAGATCTCATCCTACGTTCGCGGTTGGTTGCAAATTATTTTTGTTTTTTTTGCAAACTGATTATTCAGTAGTCAAATTTCCTCAATTTTCTTTCTGTTGTCGTAAATCCCTAATTTAAGCAGAAAACAAATGTTCGTGAGTCGAATGAATCCGCTGCTTCTTCTGGTGTTTTTACCATCCAGAATGAACCGGTGCCATCCTCAAGTGCATGTGCTCCTCAAATTATTTTTGCCGGTATGCAAATATATTTTTTAACTTGACTTAGATTCCTGAGATTTTCAATTCTAAAATGTGCAAAAATTCCAAAATCAAATAGCAATTTTTTGAATACGTAAGGTAAAATTTTCAGAAGAATTGGTTTGATTTCATTAATTTAGCGAATGTAATTTCGTTATTTTTATAGGTGATGAAGATCCAGATGGTGCAATACGAGTAATGAGTACAGGCAACGTACAGCATTTGCAACTTCTGATGGATCCTGCTACTGGCCAACATTACATTAACGTGCAAAATCCGAATGGTACTCAACAACTTCTACCTGTTCAGGTAAATTGCATGATTCATGCATGCTTTTTTGAAACAAATTTGATGGATTTATTGGCTTTTTTTCCGTAATAATGGCTGTTCTACAGGTGACGGCAGTTGCTGACTCTTCTGCCACACCATTAACCCTAGCTTGTTCGGATGTGCAAAACCTAACGGACAGTAAGACGACTGACAAAGAAATGCTCAATTTCTCGACAAAAACTGAATTCCGGCCATCTCTGCCGAAGTCTGGAAATGTGGCTTCACATAAGGAGTTAAGTTTCTATGTCAGTTGCTATTTATCCGAATTTAGAATGTCAATATTGTATTTTTAAGATGATATGTGAATTATTAACGTCACCAGTTCATCCAGGTGGTCATGAATATGCGTCGAACATAAGTTTTATGGGTTCCTAAAAAAGCGCACTTTTTTTGCTGTAAACTCAACTCCTTTGATTTTCAACACAATTAGGTTAGTTGTAATTCCACTTAGTACCTCAAGTTTTCAAATGCCATTTTACACCCTTAACTCATAGTCAACGTACTGTTTTAGGTATCGGAAGTTAAACGACATACTGGAGAGCAGTCTAGGAGTGGTGCTATGAGTTAAGGTTTTTCTCCCTTAACTCATAGTCAACGTACTGTTTTAGGTATCGCAGGTTACACGGCATACTGGAGAACAGTCTAAGAGTAATGCTACTTATGGGCTGAAGCATAATTCTTCTGGGCTTTCGATAGCAAATCAGCACAAGCAGCAGGTACCGTATGCTGGTAATGTGGGAATATTTGGACATCATCACAGTAATAGTGGTGCTGCTGGTGGTAGTACTCGGGAACCACCAAGAAAACGATCTCATGGGAGTGTTGATTTCATTAGCTTTGAATGAATACGTATCGCACTTCAAATATTTGTTTTGTGTAGTGGATTTGGTCGGAGTTGAGCAACCGATCGACCGCTTTATTTCTGTATTTCTTTCATTTTTCCCTTCCCTCTTGTTTCCTTACCCTCCATCTTGGGCCCTGCCACCATTCCTCTGTCTTCTGCCTTCTGCCTTAGCGTTTTTCCACTTCTTTCTGCTGTGCAGCAACAATTGTATTGTGGAGTTTTGCTTCATCCTTATTACGTTCAAACCGATTGAACTCTCAATGTAAACTGGTCTTCATTTTTTCCTCCCAAAAACAAATTCTTCCGTTTATTGGATTCTTATTGCCTTTATATTACACTTTTTTTTTTTTTTGTTTTTAATGTTTAAAGTCATTTTGAGATCTTTGTAACTCTAGCTTTTTTTTCAGTAGTAGCAAGAACTGACGTCATTTATTTTTGTTTTCGTTTGAAAAACAGTTTTAATTTAAATCTTTTTCCTTTTGCCTAATAGCAGTTTTTGTTGGATGCATACTAAATGTTTGTTCTTCCTTCTAATTAAATAGCGACTACCTGGTAATGTTCCTGGTGCTTTTACTATGGAAACATATTTTTAAATTTAAAGCACATCTGAAAGTTTATAGTGGTTATACTTCGAAGGGCACTAGGAAGAAATTACTATAGCTTTAATTTCAAAAAAAAAAGCTATGCCGACTTTGGCAAAATTTTTCTCTTTTATTCCGGTTCAATTTTCGAAACTTCAGTTCTATGATATTTTTGCAGTTGTTGAAAGTGAAGTTACTCAGTCGTTCGAGCTGGTTATCCTTGTCTTCAAGAACGCTATTCAAAGTCCTCATGAAACATTGTCTTCTTATTTAGCGGTCTATTACTATGTTTGCAGTATCTCTCATTATTATTATTTCGTTGGCTTAGGTTGATGAGGATATTTTTTCTTGGTTTATGCAAAGTTATCTCGTTTTCTCGAATAATTCTGGTTTTTTTCGATGTTTTTGCTAATTCTTGTAGTTTGCTTGTTTCTTGAACGGTTTTCAATGTTTCAATTACGTTTACAATTAGAACTTTTTTCCGAGAAAAAAGATGTGATTGATGAGTTTTTGTTCTTGCAAAATTGTCTAGTTTTGCTTTTGTTGTTTAAAAAAAAGGAAAACGGTTTGTCTTATTGAAAGGATACCGAGGAAATTTACCATGAAAAGTTCCATTTGTAACAAAATTCCATACTGTAACTCTTGTTGTATGTTGAAACTGTATGATTACACCAGCTTCAGGAGATGAATTTGGTCGGGACGTAAGTACTAGATAATAATTTTATTTCCTTAAAAAGTAGAATCTTTTTAATAATTTGCAACATAGGTGGTGTGCTGAATTTTTTTTATGAAACTGGCAACTATTAATGCAGCCTTAAGTAATTCAATGATGTGATAAATAAATCGTGAAATTATACCTTCAGTGTGATGTAAACATACAAAAATAATGGTTGGAACTAGTGTCCGTCTTTTTTAAATTTTATGTATGAAGAAATATCGAAATCCTAGTATGTACTTTTCTTTCATCAAACAGAAAAATATCACAGTTTAGGTTATACTTTTGAAATTCTTAAAATTGAGAAATAATTAAACTTCAATAAAACACATATAATCCTTACTTTCCAACATACACATTTTTCCAGCAAATGATTTTTTAAATTATTCCTTATCGCTTTTTTATTTATTTTTCACCTTGGCAATTTTTTTTATTATTATTTTACCGCAGAAGTATATATTTGAAAATCACTACTTCGTAAACGATTTTTTTAGCACGAGAAAAACGCAGAAAGCGAGGACAACTCAGGAAAAAATAAATTTTTCCTAACCATGAAAAAAACGAAAAATGCAATATTCCGGATAAAAGTTAAAATTATTTGAAAATCTAGTTTGAATCTGCAAGTAATTTTAGTAACAAGAAATTTCAAATAATAAGTTCAGAAATTTGAAAATCCACATTAAACCTGCAGTTTAATTGCACAGACTTAATTACTAAGCTACAAATAAATCTAATTCCTATGAGGAACAGTAATTGATGGGTATTTATTATAAATCGTTTTTATTATTTTAATTTTACTTATCCTTTTAACTAGTCGTTCATGTTTCACTAATCACTATTATCACTAATATGTATTATCACTAACATAAATCATAAAACTTTCAATAAGAAAAGCAAAAAAAAGATTATGACTTACCTTTTTTTACATTTTCTTTTGTTCTAATAATTTTAAAGACAGTGGAAGTTAAAAAATTGTAAAAATGCTATACATTGAATGATAGGATGATGGAAAAATGCAGGAAGGCTGTGTAATTCATATATCATTTGACATTGTGTGAAAAATTCAACTCGAATAAATGATCAAAGAGCTTGCTTAGGTAAGTTCTCCGTGGTGGTTACAATGACTGATAATAGTCATAACCATAATTGCAGTAATTATAACAATCCTAATAATGATAATAAGAAATTTCTCAAGTTAGTGTTCGTCCTATTTGTGATACATATGTGTATGTATGCGTATATCTGTCTGTGTCGTGTCTGTTCTGTATGTGCACGTCTGTATCTCTCTGGAAGTTTGGTTTCTCAACTTTTCAATATTTACAGCTAATACTTCTTCATTACACTTTGTTCACATTTACACCAAAACCTAACAAATCTCTCCAAGTAGTCGTTTCAATAATCATTTCAACAATGGCTTTCGAAATTTTTCGGAAATGAATAATTATTCTTATCCTTTTCGACTAGTTTCCAATTAACTCAAACTTCCTTTCTCTCTCGCTGTTTTTCTCAAAATTTCAAAACTTTTTATTTCCTTGATTTTTCTCCCTCTGATCTTTCAATTCCTCATAATGAAAAAGAAAAAAACGAAACTTTATTTCTCCTAAATTTGTCATTATTCCAAGCCCTTTTCCTATTTTTTGTTTTAATTTTAATTCGAAATTAAAAATGTTTTATCTTGCCTTTTTTTATTTTTTAAATGCAAAACTGCGCAACATATCTTAAAAAGAAAAACTTTTTTCCTTTTATATCACTCTGGAGGTTTTTTTTTGCAAATTTTATAAATTTCATCTTAATCTAAATGTGTGTGTGTGTGTTTGCATGCGTGTACATGAAACAGTATTTTAATGTTTTTAATTGATGAGACATTCCTCACTGCCTACCGCGATATCTATATCAAAATACGTCTTAATATATTAATATTATTTGAATAATTAGGTATTTTAGAGTTATGTAATTTATAACTTTGATCACAGTTGCCATTCTGACCTTTACAACATCCATCTATAGTACATTTTGAATTACACAAATATCAAAATAAGAACTGTTATATTAAAATGAAAGAAAAAATCTTAAGTCATGATTCCTAATATTGTTCTATATTTTACTCAATTTCTAAATAAAATGATAAATCAGTTTGTTCATTTTAAAACTTCTAATGCAAATTCATAGATAATAATTTGTTAAAATGAACGAACAAAAAAAAATTGGTCTTTTTTAAACAAGTTTAACTGAGCAAGGAAAAAGATCGAACCAATTTAAAATCAAATTTTGAATCTTAATTTAAATTTAGTTATGATAATTTCTAATTCAGGTCTTATCCTAAGGAAATATTACATGTTAAATGATTACGCTAATAACATGATTGAATTAATGAAATTTTTTAAAAATTGCTTGTTGTAAAAATTCGGTAACTCATTTTTGTTCGAGTTATTTTATCCGTATTTTTTTTTTCTTCCAATCATCTTCATTTCATGGAGACCTGAAAAATCATTTTAGGAATTGTTATCTTACACAAAATGATTACAAACGGGTTACCATATTTCTAATTCTATGTGGTGGAAATGAATCTGAACAATAAATAGCAATTGAAACCATTTAGATTACCGAAACAAGTTATGGAAAGTTTACAATCTAAGCGGATATATTTTGATGCTGAAGATCGACCACCACCATCGTATTGGCATGATAAAACACAAATGCAACCATCAAATAATGACAATTTACGATCTTCGCATGAAAATGGAAATTTATTGTCTTCAAAACAATTTAAAACTAAAATTAAACCTGAAGGTGAATTTATCACTTCCTATTTATTCAATTCAAATTAAATTTATTTATTTGTACATCCTCTTTTTTGACAAAGAGGTAAATTTTAAATTTTTAGATTATAAGAAATTTAAAAATTTCCATTGGGCATTTCTGATATATGCCTTTGAAAGTGACAAATATTTCTAGAGAAACAGATCAATTTAGCAACAGGTGGAATAAGCGGAATTGAGAAAAGTGGACTGAAGAGGAGTGAAAGTTGAACACTTGTTAAATTAGTTACTATTGAATGACCATTAGGTAAGGCTATAGTTTTTGTGTTGACCTGAAACATCCCTGTGATCTTGCGTTTTGATCGATATTGCTCGATTTTCGATCAAATTTCTCTGCATGATCCATACCCAAAAGATGTATTTTCAGGCAGCGCGAAAAATCCATTTGTCGATTGTACATCTTGCTTCTCATTGCTAATTTAATAAGTAGAAGTGGGAAATTTTCTAATAAGTATTTCTAACAAATAACTTTAAACTAAAATCGAAAATTTATTTCTCAGTGAGAAAGAAAAATTTAAGTTAGGATTTTTTTAAAATAGGAATTAAAATATTGGTGAAGATGTTTCGTGTGTTGCACTTATGTCTAAGATTTTTGTTCTAAATTTTAACTTTAAAAATTTTATTCTTGCAACATTCATATTTTATTCATTTGGAATCATTTGTTGCAATTTAAATCGATAATTCTCAGTTGCAGTATTCATTAGTAACTATGATCACTTGTTGAGTGTATTAAATGAATGGGATATGACACATAAACTAAACCATTTGCGTATTTATATTTAAAAAAAAATTTTAGATTCAATTTTTCTCCTTTTCACTAGTTTTAGCCTTGCAAAATTAAGCTTAAAAATTATTGAAATCGGATAGTAATAAGATTATAAGAAATTAATTACTATGAATTAGTTGAACTTTCCAAATAAATATCGTAAAATGGTTGTCATTATCTTAAAGACTTCCTTTATTCGCTATTGCAAATTACGATAAGTAGAAGAAAAATTATGTAACGAGCAAATCTTGCTAATTCTAAAGTAAACAAAGACTGCGGCGAAAAAAAAGCAAGAAGTTTGAACTTTGATCAAAAAAATTGATTTTAAAATTTCTTTCTTTTGATTAAAAAAATGAGAAAATCTTAAAATGTTTAATTTCCTTTTGTTATTTTTGATGGCAATTTTTATTTTTAAAATTTCTTCCTACTTTTTTTTCAAAGGGAATTTTGAAATCCTGATAAGAAGTTATGACAATGCTGTTACATATCACTAGATTTCGATTTACTCGAAATTTTAGATTAATTTTTGATATTTTGTTCTTTCAGAATGGCTAAAGGCGCCAGCATTTGTTCCAAAATCCAGGCAATTTTTGGATAAATCTTTTCGCTCTGATGGAAGGATATATTCAAATAATTTACCAGTTAATAATTCGATCGATGGGGTCGTTTTATCTAATAACAATATTTTGAGACAACAAGCTCAGGCTCGTGTTGTAGCTGCAAATGCGGTTTCAGCTACAGCTGGAATACCATTTTCATCTGTTCCTACAGTTCTTGATCTACCACAACCAATGTTACCTGCACAAAGTAAGTATTGTATGGTTATAACTGAATTAATTGATAATTTAACTTGAAATAGTTGTACGTTGATTATTTCGTGAAATATTAAGCAATCCCCTGAATTATCAGATTAATGAATGTAAAATCAAAATTTATACAGTATGGTATTTTGGAACAGTTAAGGGACAATTATTTAGGAATGAATAAAGTATTTGAATATTTTCTTAAGCAAACATTTTGTTAACAGTACTTCTGATATCATCAAATTTCTATCAGATATGGTACCATTTGCAATAGGTCAACCGGCACCATATTTTATGACAGCTGCAGTTGCCGCATCACCACTATCACCACTACCACCACCACCGCCAGCACCACCACCGCAACCACAACAGCAACTGCAACCGCCACCACCCGCTGCAACGATTTTACGGTTTCCGATACCACCAATCAATCAAACTGCTTTAGCTTTACGTGATGCACTTACCATGGTACCACCTGGCTATTCCGCTAATATTACTCACATAAATTGCAAGTGATTTCATAAATTACTACTTAATTTCGCTTAGTTTTATATATTATTATTAAATGAATTCAAATTATACGATCATTCTGAGAATATATGAACAAAAAAAAAGAATCATTAAGGTAGAAGATCAGTATTTTTGGCAATATTTTCAGTTTTTTGCAATAAATTAAAAGTTCAACTTAAAACTTCTATAAATTAAAATACAAATTTATAACATTAATTATGGCAATGATCACTTTACTGCTATATATTTATAGATTAATCTCATCCAAATTTCAAAAATTATTCACAAACATTTTCATTTTTTTTTTTTTTTTAAGCATCAATTATAATTTAACTATCCGTTAGATGAAAATTCTTTTCATTCTTGTTTTTTTTTTTTTGTTTTCATCCGTTTCCACCATTGTTTACCTCTTTCTCTTTTCTTTTTTCTCCCTACCTGTGTCGCTTGAGGAGAAAATTAAATGAAATTGAAACAATGCATAGAAAAAATGTGTGATAATTGATCATAATTTTTCATTTCTCAAAAATAGAGAAATTTTTCGTTCATTGCCTAATAAAGTCATCTTAATATCTTCAAGCATCAGTTCAGATTCTATTTGGAATAATTAGAGACATAAGGAGAAACTTGTACTGCTACCAACACTGTTACCTCCTGCACTTATATATGAATCACAATGTCAGCATATCATAACATTTTACTTTCTAGTTCAACTGGTATACACTTTATTAATAATTCATATAAATGTTCAATTTGGAATGATGCTATGAATAATATGAATAATAATAATAAAATGTATGAATAATAATAATAAAATTAATAATGATAATATTAATAATAACAATACTAACAATAAATAATAATTAATAATAATAATAATAATAATAATAATAATAATAATAATAATAATAATAATAATAATAATAATAATAATAATAATAATAATAATAATAAATAATAGTAATAATAATAATAACAATAATAATAATAAACAATAACAACAATAACAATAACAATAAAACAACAACAATAAAGTGATTCCTGGACTGTAGAAATTTTTATAAAATGAGCCCAGAAACTAAGTTACTCCTGTCTGTACTATATAACTGGATCAATATAAATATTTTGTTAAACTTGAGAATTTCCGCAACTTTTTGTGCCCTTTATTTTTTTTCTGGCTAATTTTTCTCCTTTTATATTCGTGAGTTCTAATTAAATTGTACTAATTAATTTATTTTAATTTGAATTCTTGGAAACAGAATGTTATTGATTATGAATGAAAAATGAACTATTCTAGACAAAAATTTAAAAAATTTGTTTACGTGATTTGAAAACCACTGTTTTTCTTCTGTGTTTTTATTTTGCATCGTAACAATTGTTTGGGAAGATTGCTTCAACTTTTTTCACTGTCCCTCAAAAAAAAGCAGACACACACAATTTTTTAAAAATTGCCGAAGTGAGCTCAAAATATCGAAGTGATAAAATCAAAAAAAACTTTCAAAACAGTGTATTTAAATAAGCAATTTGTATAGCATTTTTATAGCAAGAAAAATAAATGTACGCTTCGCTAAAAATCCATGAAATCTATAAAATGAAGTTATGAAACATAAAGAAAAAAGTGAACAAAAAAGTTCGTCCAAAATACCCTTAAATTTCCAAAATGCAAGATGTCCAATACATAAATATGTGTGAGAATGCAATTTTGTTTAATTTGTCTAGACAAATACTGCTTTTTCGCTGTTTGTGGAAATCAAAAGTATGATGAACGTACCGTTTTGCAGCATCCATATCAGTTAATTTTGACTGATTTTAAGAAAAATTTCGTCTGATTGTTTTCTTAAACAGTGCATTTTAATACATAACAATCATTTTCAGTGCTTCATTTTAATTTATAATGGAGTCAACAGCTTTACATTTCAATAAATTCCATCTGTTCTAACATATCCGTATTTTAGAATAATGATAAAATTGTGCTCCTTTTTTTGAACAAATGGATGATAGTAAAAACCAGAACACCAATCAGGAACTCATTTTTATTGTATGGAAGATGATAAAAATTTTTAATCGATCATTATTATTGATGTTGTTATAGTTTCTGTATTTTAAACCTGTTACGAAAGTTTTGAGATTTTCAGCTGGGATCGGTCCACCAATTCCTGCAGTTATCCTAAAGAAGAAACGTAGAAGAAGGAATCGACGTCTAAAAGCTAATTTATCTAATACTAATGAGGTAATTTTTTTTTACAAAGAAATGCTGAGATATTTGGTTTCATATTTATTCAGGCTGATTTGTTATTAAAATTTTTATTAAACTGATTCCTTTGCATAATCTATTTATGCCAATTTAAAAACTTTTTTTTTAATCAAATGGCTTAAATTTTTCATTAATAAAATGCTTTGAGAGATTCAGTTTTATTGCAGTGATAAAAAACGGAACTTAATAGCAACAATTCTTGCATTTATTTGACATAATTTAAAGTTTAAAAATTGAAAAAAAATGGAAAACACAATGAAATTACTTTGGCTAAACATCAAAATTTTATTTTTAATAGAATTTTAAGATTTCGACATTTTTCGGTCTGAATTTTTCAAAATTACAGCAGGTAAATAGCAATAGTTTTTGCGACGGCTTAGAAGTATCCGGCGGTGAATCAACTCAAGCACTACATCAAGCAACATCTTCTGAACCAGATCTGAATAAGGTGATTTAATTATTCATCTACTTTCACCAACATATCTATTCCGAAATCCAGTGCAAAATCAGCTTTAAATTAGAATTAAGCAGAAACGTTAAGTCATTTATTATCGGCATAACATATGGATACATTTGTATATTTTTGTAGATCATTTCAAAAGATTAAACCTAAATCTATTCATTCGATTGGCAGCTTTTGACCATTCAGATTGCTTAAAATTAGTTTCATAATACAAAGAGCATTTGCTTTAGCATAAACGATGTTCGAAGATTGCTCCAACATCTTTCAGCACTTGGCTCAATTTATGTTAGATTTCTTAGAAATTAATCTTGATTATTTATTAAAACTGAATTAACAAACAATATTGAAATTATTTCAATATTTGAAGTTTAAATAAACACAAAATTTATGAAATCAAAATGTAACATTTTGTAGAATTCACTATCAGAACAACAGTCAGTTGAAGATGCATCGAATAGTGAGACCCATCCGTTTGGCGGCTCATGTCCGGATTTATCAAATTCGCAACTTTTGCTATGGGATAACTATCTTGTAACTGTCTATATTGCTTTCTAAGCATATTATCTATAAACCTGCAATAATATCATTGATGACGGCCAAAAGAAAATTATCAACTTGAAATACCGGGCTAATAAGCAATTTTCCTTCTTTTCAACAAAATCATTACTCCACCAAAAATTAAAACCAAATTTTACTAGAAATTCAATAATTCGACCTAATTTTACAAAGTGGTCCGCAGATTACTAAAAAGTTTCTTACAATATAAAATTTTTAAGATCCATTTTCAGAAAAAAAAAGTGATTTTCTTCCAAAATTTATTCATTTATTTCAAGTTTGATACCATCATGGGTGAAACAAACAATATAATCAGTGAAGAGAGTGGAAATGCATTAACTGTTGATCCAGCCCAACGATTTGGTTAGCCCCTTTTTTTATCGCGTTCTCTTTCTCTCTCTTTCCAAGTTCTTAAATTCAATTTTTCCAAAAATCGATGATTAATTTTTTAAGTTAGATTTGGGATGTTTAAGGTTCAAGATTTTCGGATATTTGATTAGTTAAATTTAAAGCATTTAAACACAGTATTTTTAATTTTCCGATAATTGATTATGTTTTTTATGAAATCCAAAATTCAAATATGTAATTTTCCGATATTTAATTGTTTAATCAAAATGATAATAATGGCAATAATAATCTGGTACATTGTAATTATGATATTTATTTCAGAATACGAGATACCAACACGTCCGGTTCTTGACGCAATGAATTCTGCTTTGCATGCAGATGGCATTTATTCCGAAAAAGTTCGAAAGTTAGATCGTATCTTGCAAGGTCAATCACATTGTTTTAATTAGCACTTTTTTGACAGAAGTTGAAAGGTTATTTAGAAGAGAATGCTACTGCCAACTTTAATTTGTAATTGTACCACTGAAATTTAATTTATTTTATGAGAGATTGCTTTTGCATTTGGCAAAAAAATTACCATTTGTGAACAAACTTAACATTTATTTTTACAAACTTTATTTGCATTTCTCAAAATGTCGCTAGATTGAACTATTTTGATAGTTTCCACCATATTTTTGTCATCTAAACTTTCTAGAACATAAGCTGAAAACAAAGAAAAAAATGACAATTCTATTTTATTATCATCTCTTCAACGTTAACTGTTCGATGTCTTTATTTTTCAAATATTTCATCAAAATTTGAAGGTGATAGCGATAATATCGAGGATTCATTATCTGAGGATGGCCTTGTTGAGCGTTTACGTGATGGATTTACAAATCAGTTTCTCGATTCGCCTGCATCAACAACAAGAAGTTTGAAGGCTGAATTTGAAGAATTATCATTTCGACCAACAATTTCGGTAAAAAATCAGTTAAATTAAAATATATTCATCGAATTTTTTCCAAAAATTAGCCTGACATTGAAAGTAGATAAATTTGAATTATTGAAAAAATAAATGAATAAGCTGAATGACCAATTATTTGTAAAATAACAATAATAAATAATCATAATGAAATCATAATTTAGCAATATGGTTATCCACAGGCAGATTTTTCCTGTCTTCAAATAGCAACATTCAATCCACAATATAATACTACGACATCATCAATCCTAAAATCTAATAAGGTCTAATTCATTTAAAAAAAATTTTTTTTCAACATTTTGATAAATAACAAACAAGTCATTGATACTATCGACAAAAAAAATTGGAAAAATTGTCAGAATGATTCATATTCATTTTTTAGATTGATCGTCATGTCGAAGAGGATTACTTTGAAGGAGGAAATGTACGATTAAATGCATACAATGTCGGTGATGTAAATATTCTATTCTATTTTTCTGTCTTTCTTTCCTGTCCTTCTACCGAATTATCTAAGTTTTCTTTTTTTTTGAGAAATAGAACAATATTTCGGAATTATTTGTGCAGCAAAAGTTATTAACAGCAGTTGTTGTGGAATATTTTATCTCTATATTAGTCCTGTATTTAACATATCACTTTTTAATGTTTAGCTAATTTTGCAAATTTTCAGGACTTAGCTTTATCTGATTCTGAGCTACCACAGTTATCCCGTTTCCAGAAATTGCAATGGGCAATACAACAAAATACGAAATACTGTACTAACCTGACAACACCCAGAAATATGTGCTGTAGTATTATGTAAAATATTGTTAAATCAAAAATATGTTTTTATTTTAACATTAAATTAAAATACATAATAACATGTGAAATGTGAAATAGTGAGGAATGGTTAAATTTTTTCTGATTAAAGAATTTAAATAATCCCTACTGCATTATGCTCCACTGCTAATTTTCCGGGTCATTGGTAACTTTCTGGAACTGGTTCGGCAATATCTTCTGTTACTTGTTATGTGTTGACAAAACTTTATTCATCATTTTGCATTTAATTTCAATTCATTAATTAAAACTTTTACTTTACTAGAATTTTCATGTCACTTTATTTACTTGTTACTTATAATGCATACTGCACATATAATTAACTCTCCTTTCAAATGACTGATTCTCAATACATTATTCAAACCTAAAATAGTTGAAAAAGTGCATCGAAAGTTTATAAAATGCATCTAAGAATACACTTTTACTTTACTTGTTTTCTCTTTGCAATAGCTTCATTTCCAAAGAAGTTCAGGTGAGAAAGAAATCTGAATTAGAAGATGACTGGGACAGAGAAAAGCAGATTTCAAGTATTGAAACGTCGTATTTGTAAAATATTTGCCACTTTTTTCTTCAAATTTTGGAATTTCTAAAATCGAATAAATCTTGTATGAGGGAGTCATTACATTTCGAAGCGAAATCACGCAATGTTTTGACTGTTTTTGATTCAACTTGATTAAATTGAATTGAACCATACTTTTGCTGAAATTGCTATTATTGTTAATTCCACTCGATTTTACACGGTTTCCTAGAAATATATCTGCTTTTTTTTTACAATTTTGTATTTGCAATTATAAAATCTTGTAATTTGCTAAGCCAAAATGAGAAGTGAATGAGATTAATTTGAATGCTTGTCCAAGTATCACTCAATATCACCAAAATAATGATTATAAGGATTGATAAGGGATTGCACTCAATCACTAAAGGGTGAAGAAGTTTTTAACAGGCCTTTATAAAGGTTACTAAACAAACTCAAGCAAATACTCCTTTTAAAGTTGCAATGTAAAGAGTGACATATACTACGTAAAAGTGACCGGATAGAAAGTACGGAGAAGAATGATAGAACGAATCACTGTTACCTGCACTGTTATCCCAATAATTACCAATACAGATACAGTCAAAATTATGCTTCAATCTTATTAACTATTAGCATACTCTACAAGATGTAAATTTTTGCAAAAAACGTAACGTAACTAAAACGTACGCTTCATATTTATCGCATGTAACTTGTGCAACCGTCAAATATGTCCCATTTAATTCACGTAAGGGGACATGAGCAATTGCTTAATTTCTAAAACTTCTTCACTTAAATATAAATCGTATAAATACACTGACCGCATACCGTATAACAGCTATCAACCGTAATCCATGCCAGTTAAAATTTATCGCCCGTGTTAGGACCTGTCTGCTCATATGGCTTTTGAGCTGCAAACTTTCGCAAGTTTCTTGTTAAGATCTGCAATAAGCGAGTTGGGTAAAGGATAAGTTAATTCAGGCTGATAAGTTTAATTCAGGATTTGGTGCGATAGATTGCTATCGAGTTGTGAATTGCACGTTATGTTTGTGTATATTAAGGTTGGTAGTTGTGATTGAAAGTATGATGAATTGATTTCGGATTTGTAGACAATGACCTTCATTTACTGATTGCGGTTGTGGGATAATGTTGTAGCCTGATATGACAGGTTTTGAATGTAGTAATTAGTTTGTTGTGATATGCAATAATTGATTGTAATCTAGTTTGATTGATCTGATTCAGTAAACTTTTGACAAGAAGAAAAGCTTATAATTGAGATAATCAGGTTATTATGGATTTGTCTAAGTCGATGGATTACGGTTTTGTAGTAATTAGTTGTGGTTTGTAATGATTATCATAGGTAAGATGATTGACACTTCTTCTTAATTGACACTTCATCTGATTGGTAAGATGATTGACACTTCATCCATATACTTTTTGTTACAACATTTATTTTGCCGTAATAACTGATTTACTTGTTTATTTTTCTTTTTATTATTATTTTTTTTGAGAATATTATTGTTTTAAATTGTCACTAGATTGAATGCTGAATTAATTATCGTCATCATGTGTGTGTGTATTACTTGTTGACAACGGTTGTATGAGATATCTCCGTTAGGCTTTGTCAGATTTAAATACCTCATATTTTCATAGATTATAGTGTCACTAAGCAACTTTTAATATGCAAACTGAAACCCGTTAGAAAAAATCACTTCGTCCCAAAGCGATTAATTAATTGCTGACCTCGTCCAGCAATAATTTATTGGCAATTTACTGCGTCATAAACAATTAGTGTATGATGACATGCGCGAAATATTAAAAAATGTGTATGTTGTATCAAGATTGCCCAAGACATGCAAATATATCGAACTGTTTCATTTCGATGTTTTTGCAATTTCATTTCGATGTTTTTGGATATCTCTCCACCTAATGCGCAATTTTTTCTGGTCACATTCATTCCATGATGAGATAAATCGGATGGTGTTGAAAAAAGTGAATCTTTTTGTTTGTTTTGTTCTTGAGAAATATTGGGAGTTAATTGAATTATTTATTAGCACCTTTATTGAAACATGGGATTGCATTGTGGTTTGTTCCGGAATTTTCATTATCACAATTTCATTACAATATATTTCCGAGCTTAACATATGTTAAATTAGATTTCTGCAAGGCATTTTTAAAAGTCTACGTACTACATGAGATATTTCAGAATCTTTCATTACAGCATATTTTGAATTCATTTTTTTTGTCTTCCAGAGCAGTCTGACTCTCACCGTGACTTTATGTGTTCTGGAAGTTCGGCCATTCAATTTCGAATTTCGTAAAGAATTTTTGTTTCCAGGAAAAATATTTTGTGCTGTAAGGAAAATTACAAATCTTCCATCCAGTTGGATTGTAGGTGTCATCGTGTAATGCCCGCGCGGTGAGTACTTAATTTTCTTTTATAGTTTATGTAGGTAAGTAGGTGCTATCTAATTACTGGCAGTAGTTAAATGCAGTTTGTCTTAAGCATTCTAGGAATGGATCCCTTTCACCACATTTGAGCTAAATGACAACTTTTTCTCTTACTGCATTATTGTTCTGTACTGAGCTCATTCTTGATGAAATACCTCTAAATGAGGCATGTGTTGCAATAGTTCTTTTCCTGGAAACGAGTTTTTTTTTATCAGAAGTTTGGAAGCAGTACTGATATAATTGGGAGAATAAGCGATTAAAAATTAAAGGACGAACCGTCCCGAAATTTCAGGAAAAGTGCGGATGAAATCCCAGCAGAAAAATCGAGTGAACTGAAACATCTACAGGTATTCTATCCAATTTTACAGAATTTTCTTTGCAGTTAGCCATATTTCACACAAAAGTTATAAGTAGGTTTCCAGTTTTTCTTTTGTTCACACCTGTTTATGCTTGTAGCGAAAGCACTTTATTCTTTTTTTTTGAGGATAGTTTGACGCGGTTTTTCACTCCCACCAATCAGAGGCGCTCAAGAGTTGCGCAGTCATCATTTTCGTTGGAAACTTTTGAATCTGGTTTTTCGTCATCACGCGCTACATCATGTAAGAGCATCGATTCGAAAAAGGTTGGAACATCAAGTTTGGATCTTGGAGTCTTTATGATCTGAATTTTTCGCCGCACTATGTTTCCATATCAGTCAAATTTCAGGATTCGAGTAAAGAGAGAACTCAACGAAGCCCGAAGCCAGTAAGGAAGTTTTCAATAAAAGATATCAAAAGGAATGTTATTTCTGAGGAAATTAATAAAACAGTAGGAAGCAAAATTGTAAGTTATAATCGCATAAAATTAATCAACTATTTCTAAAAACAAATCTAAAAAGATTTTAAGATAAATATCTGTTGGTTTTCATCTATTATATATATTGGATTACTTATTTTTATAGCATATATAAAAAATATATACACGTGCTAAAGTAATTTTCACATTTTCGTAAAATAAATTATAACATCAGATTTTTGTATTTTTAGCCTCAATTTACTGCTATTTCCATTGATACGAAACATGGTGACTTGCAATCGCCTACTCCTCTCCAACCTTCTAAAAGTTCATCTTTAAAATCGGGTGCGTCCTAAAAGTTATTCTACTTGAATGTAAAATTATTTTCGAACTAAGCTAGAATATTTGATCGATCTTGACTTATCGTCCTTATTATAGGACATTTTTAATTTATTTTTGTCATGAAAATTATAGGGCAATCAACACCATCGCCACATCGCCGTACGGATGCACTTTTTGATGCGCTGTCTCCATATTTTAGTGCAACGTCCGAAAAGAGGCGGACTTTTTCTAAAGTACATTTTATTAATAATGCATATGATATCTAGTTAGTTCTATTTGATTTTTCTGTTTTATTCTTTATTAGTCATGTTTTTTCTGGTATGTTCTTGAAGCGATTCTATTACTTTTATTCTAGAATGCTGGAATTTGAAGCAGTGACTGTTCGTGTTTCAGGGACAGTATGTTCATCTTTCTGGTGGCCGCACAAGAACAAAAAGCGGAGGGAGTAGCACGGCCCATGGTTCGTCTCTCATGTATCAAGTTAATGTGGGAGATATGAAATATTGAATAGCTAATAAATAATCTGTAATTTCTTGATCATTTGAAATCTATTGTTTTCAGAAGAAGGAGCGTTTTCTCCAAGTTGTGTATGTCAGCCACATACCAGTGCAGTTGTAACATCCAGCGAATCACAAGATGAATTTCCTAGTAGTGAACAACGGCGGTATATTTATATCTCCCCATCTCTCTCTTGATTTTGTCAGAATTTTAACCACTGGATCTTAGTGCCGATGAAGCAAACATTGCTTTCCTACTTCCTTTTACCAGTATGAAGTTTATTTAGAAATGTGCAATAAATATTTAAGTAAATGTTCTTTAAGGAACATTGTACGTCCAGCAAGAAAGAAACGTCATTCGACACATGTAAGTGAACCAGCGACATCGTATCAAAATTCCTCATCGTCGATATATGCTCGACTAAACGAAAAGGTAGCAGTCATTTAAAATACTTGTTTGTTTTCTGCAAAATCAAATGCTTTTCTCTGCAGTTTTTAAATTTTGACTTTTTCCTCAAAATATTCAGAATACTGACTTAGTGCCAGTTTATTTACGGCTGGAAATGAAGAGTTTCACTCTTTATTTAGTTCATCATTGTGAACCCTTCACTATAAATATAAGCATAGAGTTTTCACATTATCTGGCGCATTGATATTTATGAAACCTGTCTTGAAAAAATTTTTCCATGCCACACAACATATGCGCAATCTTTTCTTTTTTTCTCCATCATTCTTGTACCCTGACTGTCCTTTATTTTAGGAAATGAATAATGTTTCAAATTTTCCGTGTTCTGATTTGAAATTGTAAGTGTTTTATGCAAATGAGTCATAGGTTAAGTGTTCTTCGCGGAGTTCTGGATTGCAACATGTATCACTTCAATCGTCATCCGGCTTGAAAAGCTTAGTTCCAAAAGGACTTGTTTCACAACGGAGATTACGGACTGCTTCGATCATTCGAAAAGCCAAGTCGCATAAAACACGATTGAAATTACGTCAGTCGTTATCTCCTCGTCTAGTGACAAGGTTTGTTTTGAAAATATTCGGAATGGAATTTTGATTGGTATGCTTCTAATTTTACGTTTCTAATCCAGTGTTGTTGCACTCGTTCATTCTTTCAAACTTGTTAACCATATTTGCGCAGCTGTTCAGAGTGACGACTACCTAGACAAGCTTAGCTTTTTTAAAACGTTCCTCTCCCTGATCGCTTGAATAGTTGTTTTGTGGTCTTTTCTGATTGATCGTTTTGTTATAGGTTCTTGTTTCAATACTTTACTATCGTTCAAAGTATCGTTTATTAGGGTAATTATCGCACGTTTTGTTCTATATTCTTATTTAGGAAACGTGTGATACCACTTCGTCAACCTCATTTGGACGAATTAAACATGGCAGGAGGAACGGTTTCATTGGCGGAACCAGTGGCTATAACTAGTGAAGATCGAGAATTATATAGTGCTGCTCGTAATTTAGCTGGATTGGTGTCTTTTTGATTCTTCTTATGAAACTCATTAGTCTGACTTATTAAAAAATAATGTTTTTCATAAATTTTCGGGAAAAGAAAAAATTTTTAAAGGGGACTGTAAGTCAAGAGGACCACTTTGAGGAATTTTAAGGGTTTTCTAATTGACGGTTTAATCATACTTGTGTGCCTTTCAGCTTTGTAGTTGTATTTCATTAGGTGTTTTTCGAAATTTTCAGGACTTTGACGCAACTCTCAATGAATGCATCTCAGGAGAGCACAAAACTTTCAGTGATGCGGTTGAGAGCTTCCGAAATCCAAAAGCGATTCGGATTGGAAATTTTGAAATTGAAACATGGTATTCTGCACCATATCCAGCGGAATACGCACAGCTGTCAATTTTATATCTTTGTGAATATTGTATGAAATATATGAAAAGCTTGGAAATGCGGCAGAGACACTCGGTATGTTGCGGCATTGTTTGTAAATACCACATCAAATCTCTATCAAGCTGTCGAAACCATTCGATAGTCACAGTTCATTCTTTTGGTGGGAAAAAGCGAACTGAAGAATTTTGATTTGTAGGCACAAATTTTTCATTGTAAATATTATCTCATTCAATTTTTTCAGGAACGCTGTCAACTTCGACATCCCCCTGGCAATGAAATATACCGGAAAGATGGTGTTTCGGTTTTTGAGGTGCAGAATTTTGTGCTTTATGTAAGACAAGAGAATTTATAAAACTAATTATATCAAAGTCGGAAATTTTTCGTAAATACTATTGTAACTTTTCCAGGTAGATGGTTATTGTTCCAGAATTTACTGCCAGAATATCTGTCTTCTAGCGAAGTTATTTTTGGATCATAAAACATTGTACTATGATGTGGAACCGTTTTTGTTTTATGTGGTCACAAAGAATGATAGCAGTGGATGTCATTTCGTTGGATATTTTTCTAAGGTAAACATTTTTTAAATTTTTGAGGTGTCCAATATAATACATATAGAACAAAGGAACCCTTATAAAAATGTATACTCGACCAGTTTTCGGTTCTAAGTGTCGTTTCAACTACTTCCAGCACTTCAACAATTATGCTTTTAATTGCCATACCATATTGACTCTTTCTTTTGCTTTTAGGAAAAATATAGTGCGCAGAAATATAATCTGTCATGCATCATGACATTACCTTCTTATCAGAGACAGGGATTTGGAAGGTTTTTGATTGATTTCAGTAAGTTTTTGTGAAATTATTATTGACTAATTTAACGGAATCTGGAAGGGCTTAAGTTTTTGAGACTAATTTTTTTCATTGTTTTTCATATGATAACTCTTCCCACTGGCTTACAGGCTTTTTATTAAGTCGGCAAGAGGGCATGACAGGAACACCGGAAAGGCCTTTGTCAGATTTGGGTCGTTTTTCTTATAAAAGTTATTGGCGATCGGCAATTTGTGAATATCTTTACAAAACTACTTCGCCCGACAAAACAAAACGGTTGACTTTGAGAGGTATGTTTTCTGCCTAAAATTTTTGCTAGAAATTCTCTTGCTGACTTCAATTCACTTATTGAAAATACGTTTAAGGTATTGCACGTGGTACGGGTATTTCGGTTTACGATGTTATGGAAACGCTACAATCACTGAATATGCTTCAGCGAATCAATTCGCAGTAAACTTTTTTTTTAACTACAACTTTCCAAAACTACAGGCTGTTTCCAGAAGTGATAATGATAATCGATGACACCGTGTAGATTATTTATTGTCTTTCCTGGATGCAATTCTTCAGAAGTCTATTGACTGTGTTTTTTTAAAAATCTGCTTAGAAGCAGTTTTCTGAATTATTCTACTAATATGTTGTTTGATATTCCAGGATGGTAATTATATTGAATATGACGATGTTGAAGTGTCACTGGACGAGAGCCAAGAATGACACGAAGCGTATTTGGTTGGACGAAACAAAGCTATCAGTGAGTTAGACCTAAATGTTACGAAGTTCGATGCAGTTTTGATTGAGTAACTTACCAAAGGATTTAGATCATTCAAATGTGTTCTAGTGAATGATTCTCGAGATGAAATGGTTTATGGGTGATTTCTGTAGAATCAAGCCGAATTTGCTGCTAACATAATATAAAATTGCATATTTAGTTCTCTGTGCAAGACACTTGAAATGTTTATAATACTGTTGAGATTTAGAGGATGTGCGTTCGGTTTGAGTTCACTTAACATTCATTTTAGTGGTTACCAGTTGCACATTCGCCTTCAAAGGAGTATGGTGAACGATCATCCCATGTGTTACGGTCTCTGTTTACTTCCCCAATCCGACAAACTACAATACGGCGTAATCGTGGAAACATGATGCAGAATGTAGATTCCGGTGGTGGTTTGCAAGAATCCAAAACAAACAGTGATTTTTTTCGAAGAAAAAACATCAAAAATGGTAAAACAGTTCTGAAAAGACAGCGGTCTGATGACAATACATCGGATGATGATAAAAAGACAATATTGGGTTTGAAAACTACATGTCGAGGTGTGTGCATTAGTTTTTGACCATTTCGTATCAAGATTAGTGTCAGTACTCTTTGTTGTTTGCATATTTTGATTGCAGATGGAAAGCAGAATAGGCGAATTTGGAAAAAAACAAGCGGCGATGATTCTGACGATGATGATGTGAAGTTGCAAAAAGAAGCAAGGAAGAACATACGTTTAGGTAGGTTAGATTACTTTGAAGCAGTACAAAAAGTCGTTTCCCTTTTTTCCAAGTTTACAAACTGTTGAAGTCTTTATATATTATGTCAAATTCCAGCGGAGATAAGTCAAAAGAAAATGCCAAAGAGAAGTACTACCAATCGGCGTTTCCGGAAAAGTGGCACTAAAAAAGCTATAGCAATTGAGCCTTATACTTATCCGTCGTCATCCAATAGTGATTCGTCGGGTAAATTCAAATAGCATGATTATTTCACTCAGGAAAATACTAGTCAGTTCTTCTGTTGAAAAATAAAGCTGCACTGAACTTTTGTTTCTGTCACTTGTTCTGTTATTTGTGTCCAGAAATCTTCCAGATCCAGATCTAAGCGATGATAGTTCAGATATTCGGAAAACTGGAAAAGTTTATAAATCTCATAGAAAGCATGTGTCACGTTCTCATTACAGACATCGAAAGCAGGTATGAGTGAATTTGACTTTTTATAATAAAATTTTCTCTAATTATGAGCAGTTTTCCGTTTAATTAACTGAATTTTACTCAAACTGAAATGAAAGAGTTTTTGGAGAAAGAGAGAACAGAGAAGGAGCTTCTGCTCTATTTGCTGATAAAGTAGAGTGTTCTGCTATGTTTCATTGTGTCTTACGATAATGTTGTGTTGATTCAATTTAGAGAAGTACCGCCAATGTAGAATCAATCGAATTGAATAACGTTAATGATCAAGATATTATACCGGATAGTAAGAGAGTACCCGTGAAAACCATGAATTCGTATGTTTATTTGTTTTTAAACTTCAGAATTTTAATAATTACATACGAAAACCGATTTTTTCTTGTCTACTCATTTGCAGAAATTGCCATAAACTGCATCTTTATCACATATCTAGTGGCGATCCAAGTGGTTCTGAGGGTTCATCGGACGATTCACTTTTGATTTTGAAGCGACGCAGAATCAGTAATAGTACCAAGCCACTGTTTTCAAGGCACGTAATAGTTGATTCACCGCATCTCAATTAATTATAAGTTTTAGTTGCATAGTTTGCGTGCCATAATGGGAGTTTTTCCTATTGAGTTCTGGTAGATAAAATTCTTTCTTTTCTTGAATTTTTTTGAAAGTCTCGAAGCTCTGGTTTTAGCTGTGCAAACTCTCCAGAACGACTAGGAGTTGAGCAGATAACCCCCGAATTAAGTGTGAGCCAAGAACCAGGAAGTGAAATTCCTGATTGCGATAAGCTGATTCCAGCTGATGTTCAACAATCAAACAAAAACGAAAAAAGGTGGGTGCTTTGCAGAATTTTTTTAGCCTTACCAGTGGTTTTAAAGATGTTTTTATTATCTTCGGTACCTGTATTTATAAGTTCTATTTTAAGCTTGGAATTAAGTGTTGATAACGAAGATGAACTACCACCCACACTGGAAGCAGATGGCGTCGATGGCAGAGTAAGATTTTTCTTTAATTTTTTATTTTGCTATATGCTACTCAGTTTTATAATTCTTGTGTGTATTTCTTTTCAAGATGATTTGAAACTTTCTCTTAGTAATTTTGAAAAGGAGAATATCTGTTGAGACACAATTTGAATCCCATATTTACAGGATAAGCTGATAAAGGAATGGGACAGTTTGGATAGATCATTCTGCTCTGGAAACAGTTTTCCAAGCGAGATGCCGCTTCTTCGTGTGAATGTTGCGGGGAATGACAGCGCATATGAGGGAGAAGATGAAGACATTCCGCCGAGATTGTCTCCAAACTTTGCTCTAGTATATTTTCCGCAAGGATACATTATACATAGATGAATTTTTGAGCAGTGCCTGTGAGCTCTGACATTCCCTTATTTTTTTAATGCCACAGTTAGATGACTTTTCAATTTTTGTAGTGAAAAATTCACCATGTTTCGCAGGTTGAAACTAGCGATACGAATAGTCCAAAAGAACTGGAGCCAACACCGTCTTTGTGTCAGATACTGCCCAACAAATCTGCCGATCTGCTAGTGGTTTCATCACCTTCGAAACCTCATGAAACGGTGTCGAATAATTCAGCGTCACGGATTACATCTGTAACTAACACCATTTGCGAAATGGTTTGTTATATTTACCTTTTAAGGACGACGCTCAGAATAATTAGGTTACGGAAAATCTTCCAAAAAAGCAAATTTCCTGGTATTGGGGCTGTTAAGTCTTGAAATTCCAGGTTAATTTGGGTGGCGATGCCGGAAGTGAAGGCGAAAGTGAGGCAGAGCAGAAGGAATTAGGTAGTGGTCATTCTAACCATAGAAAGAATGGAAAATCTGAAGCTTTACCGCTTAGGCTGGAGACATCGGCGCTTGACAGGCCTCCGAAAGCTCCAGCAATGCTCTCATTACCAAACGATGAACATGATATGAGCCATACAGTTTGTAATTTAAGCATTTTAATATTTTAACATTCTGAAACTGTATTTGTTCGCAATTTATTATTCTGAAGCCAGATTTGAAGCTATCCTTAAAGTTTCAGGACGAGAAAAATGAAGTTGCATCGATCGGGAAAGATAGTTCCGTGGAAACAGTTGAGCATGCAGTGTTTCAGAGGTACATTTTATGTTAGAATTACATGATTCAAGATAAACGAGAATTATTGACGAAGTTTATTACTTAATTTGCTAAAAACGCATGAAATTTATTGCGTTTTTACGTTTTTTCGAAACTGCTGTGTGAATGATTTCGACAGTAAACTTGTTTTAGCAGCAGCAATTGTCGACAGCCAAGTTCAATCCTTAATCAATCTCCAATTTTGCCACCGAGCTCGATCCATTCAGATATCTCTTCCCAAAGTTTCGTGTCACCTCCTTGTTCTTTGCAAAAGGTGATTTTTTAGTATTGCTGTTCGCTGTTCTAATTCTTTTCTATGTTTTTTCTTCATATTATTTTTCATAATTAATATCAGTTCTTTGTTCATAATTCTTTTTCATGTTCAGAAATGTTGATTTCTAGCGTAATACATCTGATGGATCCTGTCGTACTCCTCTTTCGCAAATTGAAGCAAGTCCTGGCGAAGTTTTCATCGGTTCCGCTGAAAGGAATAGCGTTCGCTCGAACCCCTCAACTCCACATCATATATCTACTCAAAGTCACCCGGGTATGTTTATTACCGTTTGTTTTTGTTTGAATAATTCTGCAATATGATTGGCAAGTCCATGCGTGGTCAAAATTTGTGATTTCATGATGCTTTCTAGGTTCGGAAATGATGTTTTGTACTGCAACGACAGGAGACATGTGTCTGACTATGATGGCTGAAACACCGGTGATGACAAACAATACAAAAAGTATGGTGAAACCGTCAACGCCAACAGTGTTGCCATCAGCGACAACTCATCATCATTCACATCGGCGAGGCTCTAAGAAAGACCAAGTAAATCCTATCTCGACAGTGCCATCTGTAGCCTTACATATGTAGTCTAAAATAATATTGCGAGTTTAATGGATATGACGGGACAGATATGTGGTGGACGCTAATATTACATGTATTCTTATGGAAATATAGTAGAAGGAGGTATTAGGTATTATAATGCATCCAGTTAGTCATACAGAATCTCCCATCTCGATGGTTAGGCTATAGGAGATTTCGAAATGGTGCAGTTAGGGAATCTTTTAAAAATTGGGATCTTCTTTATTCAAATCTTGATATGGTATTTGTTTTTTGATATTTAATTAGGATTTAACCAATAGAAATATCGGTTAACGATATCCAAGTAGAAGATCAGGGTAAAAATTTCTTTTAAGCAAACCAACTAATTGCTTACCATGTTTCTATACGGTGCGCTTTATATTTTGTAGAGTCGTTCATCGAAAAACGCTTCAAACATCCAAAGGACACAGATGTTCATGCCTCCAACGCCACTTCCGCCATATGTGATTGCAGCACCAAGTGCGGGACAATCATTTATGAGTCCATCACAAGTTACACATTCTCAGACAGGTATTTCCTTTCAATATATTTACATCGTTCCAATGTACGTTTCAATTTGCATGTAAAAGTTTTGTAATTCGGAAAAATTCGGAAAAAAAAAAATGTTGTTGAGAGAGTGGCTCTCCAAGATATCCCGGATTGCCAGTCTGTCAGTTTTTAATTGCAATGGATTTGGATTATTCTCTGCCCACCGGTAACTGGTGTTTTCGAAAATGTTTTTATCCAATTTAACGTTTTCCTTGCTTATAACTCTAATAAAATCAATTTTGATGGCAAAATTCCTGACACTTTGTCGCTTTAACATCTTTTTGCAGGATCATACTGTGCAGGCGGTTATGCAAATTCGCGACATTCTGCTTACTTCGACTCACAGTTTCATCCGGGTGCTCTGTCGGCAGCAACTGCTTCAGCGACTTATCCAGCATCGAGTGTAAGCTATCCATCCCATTTAGGTGGCATAGGTAAAACATATCCTATGGGAGCTGCTGTTCAGAGTGGCTTTTCGTATTCCTATCCTCGTGGTATGCATCAGGTAATTTTTTTCTTTAAATTAAAAATTCTTGCAGAATCAGCTAGGGATTTCACTTATATATGCTGAATAGGTCTTTTCAATGTTTTTCTTGGAGGAATTACTTTAATATTTATGATCGAGGTAAACTAAGCTCCTTAACTTGTGTATTGTTAAATGGTTATTCTTTTCAGGCCGCTGCTAATATAGGGTTATCAAGTAGTAGTGGAACCATTGGACCAGTAACTCCACAGCATATGATTGGTGTACAGTGTCCAGAGTTACAGAACACTAGTCAAGCTAACGCAGCAGCTTCATGGAGGTAATTATTATTATTTTATTTTTTAGAAATGTAGAAAGCATTTCTGAGAAGCTGTTAATGTGGGAAGCTGAATAATTCCACCAGTTGTAACTGTTTTCAACGCAGATTTCAGTCATTGCTGTTTCTGTTTTCATTTTACATATGCTTCTTTCCATTCAGATATCCTACTCCGCCGGCCGCATTTTCGGGTCATTTTATGGATGCATTTGGTGGTGGCATGCCATCAACGGCTAGTAGTAGTCAATTTGCACTGCCAAATCAGCTTTATTATCAACATGGATACCATCCGTATTTGATGCCAATGATGCGGAATGATTAACTTTTACTCTTGAACTACATGACCTAGATAGTTTGTCTTTTTTATAATGAATCTCTTAGAATTTTTTTTGATTTAATCAATTGTGGGTATTGTATTTACATAATTTATATCCTGTGAGCAGCATCTGTTTGTCGCTTGATATTCATGAGCACTTAAAATATATATATATATATATATAGCAAATTAATATATATATATATATATAAGCTTTTGCACAATTTTTCCTTCATGGTCAACAAATCCATTTTCTTGGAATTTTTGGCAGATTAATATAAGATAGATTTTGGTCATTGCTATTCCTGTTTTCATTTTAATGCATGTTTTCCGGCCAAATTCACGTACTTTTGTTTTTCTTGTTTTTTTTTTTTTTTTTTTTTTTTTTTTCTCACAATAAGAATCAGAAAACAAATTTCCTCTACTCATTTGACGATAACTGGCATCTCTTTGTCGCTTTTATCATTATTTGTCCGGGTAACTTGGCTTTAGGCTTTAATGTTGCTTTTGTTTCTGTCCCAAAAAAGAAAAAGAATTTAATTCAAATTCCTCCTGACAGGTTTTCACAATGTGCTGTTTTGCTTTGTATCACCTTCTGATCTCGTACTTTCATATTATTTCATTCAAGTGTTGATCTTCAAATTTAACGAAAATGAAATTAGCAATTCATTATTGTATCACTCTGTATATTTCAAGTTCGAAATTACATTTGGTTAGTGGAAGTGTTGGCTATGGACTTTTTATTTGCTTTACAAGAAAAGTACACGGGCACTTTCCATTTCTCACTCTCTCTTTTTTTGATCTTAATGTTAAAATAGCTGTATTTTTGCTGTTGTCTTTTTTCACTTATGGAATTCTTTTTGTGATGAAAACTTTTTTTTTTGATTTATTTCCCGTGCAATGGTTTTTCTATTTAAATAGTCGTTTTGTAATTTCAAATAGTTTTGGTTCCCATTTTTTAAGTTCTTTTTTCAATTTATTTCACTGAAAAATTCTTATTTGGTTTTTATTTCTGTTCCTGGATTTTGAAATACGAAAATGCAGCACAAATATAACAATTAAATTAGCTCTTTAAAGCTCTGATTATGTATGTCGAAGTACTTCAAACTGTTCTGGAAAAATTAGGGAGTACTTTCCTTGTTCCTTAGATTTTTATGTTAATACACTCTATCATTGCTGATATGCTCTCCTTTCACTTATAGAAATTTTCTGGAAGAAAACTGGGATTTGTTTTCTCGAGTTTCTTTTGTTTAAATAATATTTCTGTAATTTATAGTTTTTATTTCTTCATGATTCTTTTTCGATTTTTCGGTTTTTTAAGCTATCTTTTCAAATAATTTTATTTAACATTATATCAGTCTGTACTATGTCTCCAGTTTCTTTTGATTTTGCATTATGCATTTACAAAAATGCAATTATAAAAGTGGTCAACCGTTGTTTGTAGCCTGGCCTTCATATTTTGATAATTTGGTAAGATCGAAGTGAAACGTAATATATACGTGAAGGAAACGTCACAGTAAACAGAAAAGCCGTTGATAGCAGGCTGCAATTTTTTTTTTTTTAATTTGTACTTTGATTCGTTTATTGGCAGTATAGGTTTATTCGGGTTATTACCTTATACCAAATTATCTTAAAGTAATTTTAATCAACAATATTACCTTATAGAAATTGTCTTAAAGTAATTTTAATCAACAATTCATTTTTTTACATTTTAAAATAAGCATTAAAATAATTCAATTTTATGATAA
>CAOIUN010000497.1:0-28746 GCA_948294485.1 Mansonella sp. 'DEUX' | reverse complement strand
TACAAATAATGACATTTATAGAAATCATGTTGTCTTCAAGCAAACAAAGCATTTCAGAAGTTTCATAAAAGGAATTGGTATGAATAAAAGTCAGCACTTATTTTATATTGCATATTCGCCAAGCGAGTTTTCTATTATCAAATATGTTTCTGAAGCTAAAGTTCTGTTCAAATATCCAGCAAAATGTTGCTTTCCATCATATTTTCAGCGATTATCATTGGTATGTTAAAATGAAAATTTCATGTAGAGGCTTATTGCTGAATTTGTGCTTTAGATATTGCAAAGGTAATATATGCAAGCTGCTTACCATGTTACAGAAAATTTGATGATATTAGGAAGTTTTATTGCTTCATATTAAAAAATTTTGAGCTTGAATACGGTATGTCGAACTATTTCATTATAGTTGGTTTACTTTTGATCAGTAAAGTAAGAAAATGAAAAGAAATGAATGAAATAAAAGAGGAGAAAAAAGGTATTCAAAAAGGATCAATTGAAGCAAAAGTTTTTTTAGCTTCTACAAATAATGACATTTATAGAAATCATGTTGTCTTCAAGCAAACAAAGCATTTCAGAAGTTTCATAAAAGGAATTGGTATGAATAAAAGTCAGCACTTATTTTATATTGCATATTCGCCAAGCGAGGATATTTTCTGAAGCTAAAGTTCTGTTCAAATATCCAGAAAAATGTTGCTTTCCATCATATTTTCAGCGATTATCATTGGTATGTTAAAATGAAAATTTCATTATATATGATAATTTCAGCTATAAACTCCGAATATTTGAATGTTTAAATATTAGGCCACTTCGTTAAGAAATTTTTGACATCATTTCAAACCATGCTAATTCATTTGGAACATTGCAGCTGTGGCAGGTTATCGTTGTCGAGATGGTAAACTAACACCACAACAACGCATAGACATTGTTCGTCAGCATAATGAATTTCGTTCACAGCTGATTCATGGGAAGCTTAGAAATAAGGATGGTAATTATATGCCACGAGGGAAAAATATGATGGAACTGGTAAAAAATATCTTATGATTCGAATGTATTATTCAAAAGAATTACTGTATTATTTTTTTCGTTAATTACTAATCAATTGTTTAGACATGGAGTTGTAAATTAGAATATTTGGCGCAGCAAACAGTAGATCAGTGCAGTTATGAAAATAAATCAGGATCAGGTAAAAATGTTTATGCTTACTGATCGTCTGCAAAACATTGAAAGTATATTTATGTTACCTGAAATTCTGAAATTTATCTGATAAAAAACCACAACTTTAACATATATGAAAATTCAGTAGATGAAATATTGGAATTTGAAATACAATTACAAGGTAGTTTGGAAATACATCAGCAGAAAATAAATGAATAAAAATCTCGCTTTTAGTGCATTCTCCATCACATGCTATTATGGTTGCTGGCAACCTCTGGTGGTCGCAACTTGCAAATTATTATCCGGATAATCCTTCGAATATATTTACTTCTGATATTCCCAACTCAACTTTTGAATTTACACAGGTAATGAAAATTTTATGTAAATATGAATTATTGGATAACATCTATTCGATTATTTTAAAATATTTCAAGTTCTAAGATAATTCAAAATATCCCGTATTGGAATGATCAAATTGATAAATTTTCCAAGATATCCAGCAAGCAAGTCGTGTTAAACAAACCCAATGATAATTTAAAGTGTGACACGATCTTATGTAAGTAATGCTACTGGTCGGTTGCAAGCCTACAGATAATGCTTACCGATTTATCTCTCACACAGTTGAGAGTTATAAGTACAATTTTTCGAGCTCTCAGTGGAAAGCTTCGAGAATCAAGTTTTCTATGAATAAAAAATTTATCGATCGGTTTCCTTTCCTTAATCTTATTTAAGCGAGAATGGAAAATCATTCCTTAAACTATTTTGAAGAAGCTCTAGAATTTAGGAATAAAATTGAGGTTAAGTAAATCAGTTTCATTTTGCAGACAAATTACATTCGATGACCTTTACATTCAAGAAATGCATTTTCTGTAAATTTTTTTTTTAATGCTTATTTTTAGCTTGCTTGGGGCGAAGCGCGTGAAATTGGCTGCGCTTTTGCTAGGCGTTGCAATGGTAGTAAAGGAGTTGCTACTTGCAACGTATATCCTTCGTAAGTTTTACTGTTATTGTTGATGCAAAAACGCTACTAAATACTTCTATTTTAAATTATCGTTCGTTCGTCATAATTCCTTCAAGAAATCATCCATTTTGAACAATTTCCTTTTCACTTTTATTGGGTTGATTTAACCGGAAATAATTTGCATTTCATTCATAAATAAAGTTTCAGTGGGAATAAGGTGGAAGAATTGATTTATGAGCTTGGCGAACCATGCAAAAAAGACAAAGATTGTTATACTAAGAAATGCTCGAAAAAGACTGGATTGTGTAAAAAGAAAAAGTATCTGTTTTTTTAAATGTTATTTTATATTATATAATTAATAATTGTTGAGACGTACTTGCCTGTGGAATGAAAATGTTTTTCAAATGCCATAATAAACAGAATCTTTTATGATGGAGAGAGTGACTATTTTCCTTCATTTTGGTATTAACCATTCATCAGTCTTTTCTTATTGATATGATATTATAGACGGCAGTGTTTAAATTTGCCTCCTTTTCAGAAATCATTGGTTTTCATTTGCTAAAACTCATTTATGGAGAAATAAGGAATCTAATTATGAAATACTGGAAAACATGGAATAATGAGAAATACTTCATTATAGTTTTTATTATTTCAATTGATTTTAGATAAAATCATATTCAAATATGAAAACCTCAAATTGCGCATATCAATGTAATGAGTGTAAGCATTGACACCTCAAATTGCGTATATCAATGTAATAAGTGATAAGACCGACACCTCAAACTGCGTGTAAAAATGTAATGGTAGGCACTGACACCTCAGACTGCGTGTATAAATGTAATGAGTGATAAGCACTGACACTCAAATTACGTGTGTCAATGTAATGATTGGTTAGCTCAGACAATTTATCAGTGAAAATGATTTATCACTTACTTTATCAGCTTGAAATTTTTCAATTTTTCAAATTTGAAATTTAAAGGGAAAAAAATGAAACAATATCAATACAAATTGTATACTTTTAAAGGATATTATTTTGCCGCTTTCACTTTACTATTTCACGTGACTGTTTATACCTCGTCATCCATTTCCTTTCCTAATAAGACGTGCACATAAGTCTATACTTCACATAACACTAAACAGTGAATACACTCACTGATAAGTGTTCCAGAAATTTGAATTAAGTATGGGTGCTTAATTCATTGCTAATCATGTTGAATGATAAAGCTAATGCCTTATCATTTTATCTGGTCATTTCATAAGTTAGCTTTAATTAAATGAATTTAATCAAATTATAATAATGATATGCGGATGAATCGATAAATTTGCAATGACAAATGACCACTTATGGAGTATCATATGAAATATATAAAATTTTCCATTTTTTCAACAGACTATTACTGCAATACATGCAATCACATGTCATAGAACGCTTACAAATAAATTAAATGACATATAAAATTAAAATTTAAAAAATTCCTGAAATATTGTAGGAATAGAAATATATTTGAAAAATCCCTTCTATAATGCGGGAAATAATAATTTTCAAAAACTCTCATTAAAAATAATTATTGTAAATAAAATATATTACAACACTCTTATCAGTGTATCATTATTGCTAACTAATCTTTGCTTTCTTTTCTTTTGCGGGCACAAGGAAATATTAATGCTTGAAAGAAATATACGATACAAAAGTACAATATTTGATGAATTTACAATATTTGACGAATTAACTAATTCAAAACAATATTTAATTTCACAAAGTAATTATATAATATGATTATTTTTAACTAAAATTGAAATAACTTTTTACTATAAAATTATTGTATTTTTTCGATCATTTGATTTCAGCTTTCCATTAAATGGACCAGAATTTCCAATGCAAGTTGTGCAAAACCGTATCCAACCAAATTAAAGCCCAGAGCACTTAGATCTTTCTGTAATTCTGATTTTTCTAAATATTTTGTTACAACTTATGATCCCGGGGCGGGAGAAGTTTTTAACCCAAGGCTTTGATTTTATTCCAAATTTGACTGCACGGTGTGCTACAAGATCAGCAGCAATCATTACATTTGGGTCTGAGGTGTTCGTTCAGCTCGTTATCGTTGCAATAACTACACTTCCATATTGAAGTACATTACTTTCCTTTGACTCAGTAATTTGATCGAAGATGAAAATTCAGTAAGAGAATTCACTGTTAAAACATTACAAAGACAAGGGTTTGATATAATAGAAGCTAGCACGGGTAAAAAGACATTGGAAATGATGTACGAAAAAAATTTACACATAGATCTGTTAATCACTGACGTGATATGCCAGAAGTTAGCGGTCCAGAAATAGTCTAAGAAGTCCTAATTCAAAGACCAGATTTTATTGTAAACTAGTTATTGTAAACATACGAAAACATACTTAATGATGATCAATCACATAGCATAAAGTAAAATTTAAAAAAGGCTAAATTTTTTCATTTTACACAGTCCAGTTTTTTTTGAGCATTTATTGGTATAACAATCATTGTTCTTCTTGCATGGTTCGCCAAGCTCATAAATCATTTCACCGAGCTTATTTCCACTGAAACTTTATTTATGAACAAAATTAAAAATGAAATGCATATTTCTTCTGATTAATTGAACATGATAAAAATAAAAAGAAACAGAAATGTTTAAGTAACATTTTGCTTCGACAAATAACACTAAAGCTTACATAGGTGACGTGTGGCAAGTAACAAATACTTCACCACCATCGTGGTGTGTAGCAGTAGCGCAGCCAATTTTATATGTTTCACCCCAAGCTAACTGAAAATAAGCATTGAAAAAAATTTTTAAAAATACATTTCTTGAGTCAAAGGTCATCGAATGTAATCTGTGTGCAAAATGAAACGATTTATTCAACCTTAATTTTCTTTCCAAGATTGAACTTCCAGAGCTCCTTCAAAATAGTTTAAGGAATGATTTTCCACTTCTCACCTTGATGAAATTAAAGAAAAGAAGCCAATCCATAGTTTTTTGTACTCATAGAAAACTTGATTCTCCAATCTTTCCACTGAGAGCTCGAAAAGTTGTGTTTTTTAACAGGCAACCACCTTGTATCAAATAACCACCAAATGATCACCTTATAATGTACAAGATAACTACCAGATAATCACCTTATAACAGATAAACACATTGTGTGGGGAGAAAGTCGGTGAGGCATTATCTTTAGCCTTGCGATATATTAGTATTACTTACATAAGATAGCGCTGCAAAAGTATCATTGGGTTTGCTTATTGCGAGATGTAGAGCTGCTGTTGAAATGCCTTTGAAAATTTATCAATTTGATCATTTATTTGAAATATCTTTCAGAATAAATCGAATAGATGTAATTTAATTCTTAAGACTGACATAAAATTTTCCTTACCTGTGTGAAATACCAAGATCTATGGGGAACATTCTCAGTAAATTTATTCGAGGGGTTGTTCGGATAGTATTTTTGAAGTTGTTCCCACCATTGTTTGCCAACATCCATAATAGTAGTTTTGCTAAGCCCTATAAATGAGATTTCATTCATTCATTTTCTACTCATACACTTCCTACCTTAATTGTACCATAATTGTATCGTAATCATTTTCTGATTCTAATATTTCTTATAATGATTTTTCATACATACTAAGGTTTTTGTTTTATCAGATAAGTTTTCAAAACTTTAGGTAACATAAACCTATAGTTATGTTTGCCGATGATCAGTAAGCGTAAACATTTTTACCGATTCCTTTTCGTCGATGTTTTGTTGAATTTTTCAAAACGGACAGATCAGCCCATCTTTGCGCGAAATATTCTAATCCACAACTCCATTTCTGAACAATCGATATTAACAAAAAAAAATACTGAATTTTCTCAGTACATTCAAAAATTTTTTCAATATATTTTTTACCAGTTTCAGCATATTTTTGCCTCGTGGCATATAATTACCATCCTTATTTCTAAGCTTCCCATGAATCAGCTGTGAACGAAATTCATTATGCTGACGAACAATGTCTTTGCGTTGTTTTGGTGTTAGCTTACCATCTCGACAGTGATAATCTGCTTCAGCTGCAATGTTCCAAATAAATTAGCATATTTTGAAAAGATGTCAAAAATTTCCTAACGGAAAGGCCTAACACTGTTAATTCAAATATTCGTAGTTTATAGCTGAAATTATCATATATAATGAAATTTTCGTTTCAACATACCGATGATAATCGCTGAAAATATGATGGAAAGGAACATTTGACTGGAAATTTGGACAGAATGTATACTTTTAGCTTCAGAAATATATTTGACAATAGGAAACTAGCTTGACGAATATACGATGTAAAATAAGTGTCAGTTTGCTAGCTAAAATTTTTACCCATATCAATCGTCTTTTATGAAATTTCTGAATTGCTTTGTTTGCTTGAAGGCAACATGATTTCATAAATATTATTATTTGCAGATGGCTATAAAAATCTTTGCTTCAAGTGATCGTTTTTGAGTTCTTTTCGTTTCCTCCTCATTTTTAATTCATTCATTTCTTTTCAATTTTTTACTTTACCAAAAGTAAACTAACCATATTCAAATAGTTAAATACCGTATTCAAGCTATAAATTTTTTAATATGAGGCAATGAAATTTCTTGAAAAGATCAAATTTTTTATCATATGATCAACTTACATGCATTGTATTTACAAATATCCAAAGAATATATTCAAAGAATAAATTCTACAGGAACTCTCATACGTTCCTCTGTATTCTTTTTTAAAAAAAATGATTGAAATTTTTGCAGCTTGTAAGTTTACGGCTGTAAATTATCAGATATAATTTCTAGAAAAAATTTTAAATCAACTCTTCGGAAAGTTGATTAGAAATAATAATATTCAGATGACAAAGATAAACAGGAAAAAATCATGAAGAGGTATCAATGATGACTTAGCATATAAGCATTGTCATCTTCTAATGCCATCTTCAACTTTCGCAGTAGCTTGATAGCTATTTTGATTGAATCGATTCTTGGTCATTTTTGTGATATCACTAAACGAAGAGAAAATAGTAGCATTTCATCCTGGCTAGTTGCATACGCAAAAATATTGCATGTTTAATTATTAAATTGAATAGATTAACAATTATGTAATAATAATATTAAAAAAAAAGAAACAGAAAATCTTTCAATCACAAGCAATATTTCGAAGAGATACAGTGAAAAAAAGCAAAGAAATATGATGAATCATAGGGAAAGTCATTGTAGAATTTAAAATCAACTATGATACCTGATTTATACCTGCCATCTATACTTCGATTACTTGAATCTCCATACAAGCAAATGTATCAATGTTGATAGCAGCTTATATTCCAACTTCACTTCGATTATTTCAAAATTACTTTAAATGCTATTGTTAATGCGCAATTTTCTCCTCATACCAAGCAATGATTATGGTATCGTTGGTGCAATTAATGTTGCTGTTCCCATTTTACTTTCATTTGAAATTTTCTTCTGTACACTTTACTCTATCAATATTCAAGATTATAAAAAAGAGGACGAAAAGTGCGCAATCAGTGGAACAGCATAATTAATATTTTCAGAAAAATTTTGATTTAACTTTTTTTCGTTCAATTAACGAGAAATAAAAAAGTAATAATTAAATGTGGCTATGATAATAGTTTCCAGAAAATTAATCATCCAATTAATTCAATGAAAAATTTCCAAAAGTTAATTTTAACATTTTCCTAACAATTCTCTGTTTATTGCACAGCTGTCCCAAAAAAATTTTGGTGGTTATACTGGTTAACTTATGACCAGTGATTTTTCAATCAAATTCTTTTATTTCACGATGCTATCAATAACTCTTCACTCTAAACATTGAAAATCATTGCTATTAATAAGAATCATCCATATAATTTTTCTGGCTCATTTTGGATAGATAGAAAGTTTAATTATAATGTTATTTATAATGAAGGTAAATTTTAATATTTGTTGATATTAACTATCATTCATTAGAACATATCACATAACGCCCATTTGTATCGTTTTCATCATTTTTTTTGATTGATTACAAATTGAAAATTGAAATCGGTCGGTATTGAAGTGAAAAAATTATTTGATGCCAAAAATGACAACACAAAAACAAATTTCAATTTTATTCAACAACACACATCGTCGAATGTTCACACACACAAAATGGTGATAAATGTGATAAGTGATCTTTCAATCTTTCAGTGTTTTTTTTGCCTTCTTTATAAATTTGCTTAATTGTGTTGTAAGTGATAAGCAGCGGTGAAATTGATGCGACGTAAACGACTGCAACAGAAAGATCACTCACCAGACTTGCAAAAGGATATTAAAATATCGCATAGCGATAATTTTTTCTCAAAATTTAACTGCTATGATTTTTTGTATATTTCGAAATGAGTTTAAATTTACAAAAAAAAAAAAAAAGAAAAAAAAACTTACAACATGCGATATGTTATAGCTTACAGGAAGAAGTTATAGCAGTCAAGCTTACCTCAAGGGTATCATTTGTCGATTGGTATCATTGTTCAAATGATTCATGTTGACCCATCTTTCACGGTTTAAATGATTAGCATAATTTAAGGAATTGATAAAATCATCATCATCTGAGTCATCTGATAAGCTATCATCATTTGTATTGTCAAATGACTTCAAATGATTTGGATCTCGCTGAAAATTGGAAATTCATCCGTGTTCTTAATTCAAATTCAAATAAGTTTAATTTAGCTTTAATTCAATTATCACAAAACACTGTAACATGGCGATTAATTTCATTTAATTATTGCAATTAAATGGCAAACACGCAAAAAAAAAAAGTTTTGGTTTTCATATTTTCCGAAAAAAAAATGCATTGCGTTAAGAATTATTCATAACATAGCAATTTGAAAATTACCAGAAATGCCGATGACATTTCTGCACCAAAAATACAAAATAGCAGTAGTGTTGCGCATAGCGGAAATTGTGTGATTTTTTTCATCGTTACGGAATGTGCTTCCAAAATTATCACCTAAATGAAATATGAAAAATGACAGAAATAAATCACTATCACCTAAACTTCTCAGCTACTACCAATAGAAACAGTTGAAGTAACATGCTTTAAAATTAAACATATATTTTAATGAGAGAAATTAAAATGTGAAAATTTTACAAAAATTGTCATCTTTTTAACTAACAAAGTACGGATTGATATTAGGTTAGCTAATTTTAGTTAAACTTTATTTGTTATCTGACAGAAGTAAAAGAAAAAAATTTTCATTTAAACTGTGACAATGCAACTTGTGATGTATGAACAACGAATTTTATATAAAATTTCTGTCATAAAACTGTTTAAAGCTGAATAATCTATGCTGTCTGCATTATATGCATCATAATTAAATAAAAGCAACAATTCCTTTTCTCACTTTTTATTATAATGGAAAGTTAAATATAAATGTGTTATAGCTCTAAAAAAAAAAAAAAAAAAAAATTTTAAGATAATTTTTAAAATAAATTTAAAAATTTTTGCAGTAAGAGTTTTAGTTAGAATTTTATTTTCGACACAAAAATTTTTTAAAAGTATTTTGATGTTATTATTTTATTGGTAAAAAAAGTCATTATGAACATTCAATGAAATTTTCAGGAATTTTTTTTTTTAACTGATTTTTTTTAATTTTTATTTTTTTTTACAAAATTTTTACCAATGAGAAATAATTTCATCGAAATAAACGATTGAAAGAGTTATATTTGTGTTGATTGAATGTTAATTTTAAATTCATCAAATAATTATATCACTATATAAAAATTTTCAAATTTTTTTTATTTTATGTTCTGCAAAAGTTTTTCACTAAGTTTTTTTCCTGCATGGATTGAGGAGTTGCATTACAAACTAATTAATGAAAACCCTTGGCATTATGTCAAAACTGGTAATTACATTGTTAATGTATTACTTATCAACAAATTCATTGCTGCAAGGTCATGCCTCTTGATACAGATAAATAAAATCATTCTCTTGATATCAGAGTGTCAATAATTTGTGTTACTTTCTTATGCTCGAATTCCATCAAGCTTTAACGTTTTTTGATAAATTTTAAGCAACAATAAATTTTTTTTTAAAAAAAAACGTATTCGTTTTTTTTGGAAAATTGTTGAAACTCAGAATTTAATGCCGTATTTTTTTTTTGTATTAAACTAAATGCCGACTACTACTTATCAGCTGCAATGATTGCAGTTTTACTGTATTTATAAATCTGTTATCATAGTTTGCTTAAAATTAACTTCCATTAAAATCAATTACCGTATACACTCGGAAAAAAATTATTAGTAAGATTAATTAACATTACATTATCAACACAGTAAGATTCAATTAAACAATTTCTTTAACAATACAAATTCTGTTATCAGTACAAAATTTAAAAAATAATTAAATTTCATATCTCATGAATTGTTGTTGTTTTGGGCATTTGGATTAATTAAATTATCATTTCTGATATCTAAAAAGTGATGTCATCCATTTCTTATCTTGCTACTTCATTAATATGCTTTACTCACTATTGCATTGAGCAAATTACGTAAGCTAAAAATTTTATTTCGTTTAACTAAAGCTAACAGAGAATTTTACTTTAAACAGGCATATATATTACTGCTACATAAATGCATGTAATTAAATTGATACTTAAGTGATAGCAAAATTTACATTTTATTTTTATTTCCTCATTTGCTCTTTGGTCTCTTGCTTCACTGATGAAATATTTAAATTATTGCTGTGCAAAAATTTTTCAATTAAAAGCAATGCAATCGATAATATATATATAATTTTGGCCTAGGCTTTATATATATGTATATGAAGCCTAGGCCAAAATTGTTTTCAATGCAAAATGTTCAATGGCATTATACCACCAACATTACTACATTCATCTTTTATTTTACTGAAATTTCCATATATTTTCTGTTTACATTTAAAATTTATGTGTTGAAATTTAAAAAAAATAACTATGAATCATTTTATCGCTTTATTGATGTCAATTCACTTTTCTGAAATTTCTTTTTTAATTTTATAATAATAGGTTTTTTTTTTTTCGACAAGAAAGCACTATTGATGTGAATCCATTTATTGATTATGCGACAACAACAATAACAACATTAATAGGAAAATATTTATTGTCAACAAGAAATTTCACGCATTACAGAGTGCTAAACACTTAGTAAAAGAAAAAAAACGAATTAATTTGAAATTCAGATATCTGTATAGTAAACAATTGTTTACTTTGACAAATTTTTTGAAAACGATTGTTTTCTTTGACAAATTTTTTGAAAACAATTGTTTACTTTGACAAATTTTTTGAAAACAATTGTTTACTTTGCCAAATTTAATTTTGAATTCTTAAAAAAATAGCTTTTTTTCATTAATAGTTATTTTTTTGTTTTTTTTTCATTATTCCATTGATTCACATCCTACCGCAACCAAACCGGAATGCTACCGTAATCATAAATCCTAAAATATATATACGTATAGTTTTTCAGCTGTGATAAAATACAATCAGTGTTATGATCCTGTAATAATCAGTGTTATGATCCTCTTCGAATTTTATATTTTGACAACTTTCTCTTTCATCATTGTTCTTTTTGTTTTCTTTTTTTATTTTGAATTTCTTTTTTTTCTTTTCGCTTAAAAGTACCAAAACAACGATAAGAAGAATCGCAAAAATAAATTAAAACCTTATATACCATACCTTATCATTTTGCTTCATCTCTCTTTATGCTATCTTTATGCAGGAAAAATTTATGAGAAATTATTTGGCATTATTGAAAACTTAAAAAGAAAAGTTCTTCTTTCCATTTCTGTTTCCTTTTTTTTTCTCATTATTACCTTAATTAAAGTGCTTTGAAAGTAATTACAATAATTTAGAATTTGTTAAATAATTTAAAATTCGACAATAATTTAAAATTTATAAAATTTTTTAGTTTGAAAATATCTATTGATAAATGTACATTGAAATTTTTGTTGAAGCAATCATCATTGCTAAATTATTCCAGATAGTACATAAGCTTTTGAAATTTTGTTGAAGAAAAAAACAAAAAGGAATAGTCTGTATCAATTTCATCATTTTCATTGCAATTATTTCCGCTTGAAATATTTGACAAAAATTTTTTTTTTGTTTTTTTTTTTTTGGTTGAAATGAAACAAAAACAAACCTGTTATTTATAATATTAAGAAGGGAAACTTTTGCAACCTTGAAGAAGAATACACATATACATTTTCCTTTCTAAAATACTAAAAAAAGCGTTCAATTTGAATAATAGAAATGAAAAGGAAGAAAATTTTTGCCTTAATTTCATTTTCCGTTAATAGAAAGGAATTTTTGTATAATTTAATTTAAGTGAAAAATTTTATTAGCAAAATTTATAATTAGTGAAAATTTTACAAATCAGGAAAATAGAACAGGTGGAACAAAAAATCATAATTTGAATATTTTAAAGAAAAGACAATGATAATTTTGATTGAAATATAATTCAATTTTAATATAAGAAAATTTTTGGACGAAATTAATTTCAACGCAAATAATCATTTATTTAGTTAAACTAATCATCTGGATATGAGAATAAGCAACTAACGATCTGATGATAGAGATATGCTTTCCATGGAATGATAAACAAATAACGATAATACAGATATGCTTTCCATGTATGCTTCATTGTTTTCATCATCATTCTATTCTTGTTTCTTTTTTTCTTATTTTTTGGAACTATTAGAGTTTTCCACGTGATTACGTGATATTTACAAGTAATATTAATATTTTACAATTTTTTTTTTTAAAGTAACCTTTAAAATTTAATTAAAAATTGTAAACAATTATTAAATGAAAGTAAATAAAACAAAATTGCTATTGCTTCCTTTTCTTTTTTTTTTCTTTACATTTATTCAAAATATGACTTGGCTATGAGTTGGCTACTGGCTTCCTGGCTCTCTTTTGCATATGTCCAATAAGAAGATGAGAAAAAAAAAAAAATAACGATCAAAAGCAAACGACAAATTGGAAGGATGAAATGAAAGTAGGAATAAAATGAAAACAAATCAAGCATGTCCCCTCTCATCCTCCTACTCTTTCCTCTTCTTGTTCATGTAATACATTTTAAAGATCGCTATATAGTCAATCCTATTTTCACTAAGCTTATTGAAGCATTAGCTTTTCTAGGCTTTATTGCAAACAGGATTAATAAACTGTTTTACGTTTTACTAAGTAAAATCACTTATGGTAAAAATTAAACAGAGAATAGCATATGAAGTGTAGAGTTTTAGGAGGATAAAGATGAAAATGACAAAGGTCGATAAGTTTTTATGATAGTTTTGTCTTTTATTCTCGAAGTCAAAACTCCTTTTCCTTCTCCATTTCCCTCTTCGTCTTGTATGTTCTCTCACTTTGCCCAATTTTGGAATAGTTTTAAATTATGGAAAGTTAAATGAATAATTTGAAATAGCGCTTTTATCATTGTTATTGTTGTTGTTGTTGTTGTTGTTGTTGTTGTTGTTGTTGTTGTTGTTGTTGTTGTTACTGTTGTTGTTGTTGCTGTTGTTGTTACCATTGCTATTTTCATTATCGTTGTTGTTATTTGATTTTGAAAAGCTCATGAGAAATTCATAAATATCCCAAATGATATTTTATATTTGCTCAAAAATTCTTGATGTATAATCTAATTAACCAATATTAAACTTATCATTCATTATCACACTATCACACTCTTCTCCTCAATTTACAATGCTAATTTAATTAATTAGTTAAGCCTTATTGCTTATTAATCAAATTTCACTGATAAAATATATGAGAAAGAGAATGATGAGCTAGAATTGAGGCAATATCGCTAGAATACTTTATCTCACTTATATCATCTATCATTATTATCATTTATTGAAGTGTAAATTTTTATACTAACGAAATATCGATTTATTTTGCTTTATATTATGTAAAAATTTAAATTAGCTTTTGACGTGAAATTTTTTCGAATAAAAATAATTAAATGAAAAACTTGAATGAAGTCTTTCTGCATTCATTAATGTTAAGTGAAAAATTTACTATAACATTGAAACTGCTTCTTTTTTTTTTTTTTTGCAAAATGAAAGAAAAAAATTTTTTAATTTTCTAAATTGAAAATTTAAAAAAAGATTTTTTGACAAAAAATGTGATCATTAAACTAAAATTTATCATTATTTCATCCTTTATCCGTTTTAGCTTTTAGCTTTGGCCCTTGGCCCTATATGCAAGACCAGTCACACATCAGACTAAAAATGCCCATGAATCATCAGGCTTGTCTCCTTTTAGGACCTCATAAAGCTTTTAAAGTGTAAGCTTCGAAACCAATTTTGCACTCACAACAACCGCAAGCAACCATTATCCAATTCTACTTCAACATCATCTATATATGGTCGTTGCAATTACTGTGATTGATCATTTCATCGTTCTTTTATCTATTTTATTCCTCTTTCAAATCTGTTCCTCCCTCTATATCTCTCTCTCTCTCTCTCTCTTTCTCTCTTTTCATTTCAATTATTTTAAATAAATAATTATTCTTATTTTGAACTATAAATATTTCTTATAAATTTAAAAATAAACATTTTTTAATAAATTAAAATTTTTAAAAAAATTTTTTTGGTTTTTTGAAATTTTTTCAAAAAAATTTGAAATAACAATTAAAAGATTGTTATAATTGAAATATATTTCATTGATTATTTTTTATTGTAATTTATTAATTGAAATCAATATTTAAATTATTCCATTAATAATTCTTATCGTTGTCATCGTCATCAGTATCATCATCATCATCATCATCATTATCATTATTTTTATTATTATATTTAGGATCATTTACGTTTTAATATTGAATGATAATCATTTACATTTTTTGTATCGGTGGATACTGTAATGATAATATGTAATATTGGAGATAATTCAAAAGTTAGGATTAGTTTTAAACCTTCCAAACTTATGCCTCCTATCACGTGGCAGCAGTTTTTATTGTTTTACTTAGAAAAAATTTTACAAAATCTTAATCGAAAAATGAAATTAAACAAATGGATAACAAAAACTTGAGAAGAGAGAGAGAAAAAAGTAAATGATTGAAAAGGAAGAAAAAGATAATGAATTAACTCAAAAATTTGCATATTAATCATGTTTGTTGAAATTTTTTTGAAAAAATGTTCATTTAAATGAGTTTATTTTGTGTACAAAATTAGCTTCTCAATTTTTTCCTCCATTTGGTTTAAAATAGAAGAAAATTAGTAATAAAATGAGTGCAATTGAGATGGCAGAAGTTAGAAATTGACAAGATCGGAATTGTCGCTCATTTTATGCATATATCTAGGCACCTCTAATTAACATTTTGAAATCTTTTTTCTTATTTTTGTAACTTTTCCTTTTTTTGTATGTAGTGTGATTTCTTTTATCCTAACCGCTTGTTAAATGTTAGCATTTAAATTAATCATCACTTAACATCATATAAATGAAAAGGAAGTATTTACTCTAATTTTTATCAGTCAATTAAATACAAAACAAAACATAGGATTTTGAAATAGAAATTATTTCCGGTCGGTTCAATATTTTGCGGTAGTATTGAATTGATTTCAAAGAAATCAAAAAAATATAAGCAAAAAATGAAAAAAGAAAGAGATTAACTGTTCTAGGCTGAATTCCATTTTTGTTTTTCAATTCAAAATTTTAATTTGAAATCATATCTACGATTGCTTAGATAATATTTCATTTAATTTACTTTATGCAAATAATATTTTATTAACACACTACCATCTATCAATTTCTATATTCGTAAATAAAATTAAAATTTACTGAATTTTAATTCGTTACTGTTACTGTTACTGTTGTCGTTATTATTATTGTTATTATTATTATTATTATTATTATTATTATTATTATTATTATTATTATTATTATTATTATTATAACTATTATTACCATTATTATTATTACAATTATTATTATTACCATTATTATTACTATTATTATTATTATTATTATTATTATTATTATTATTATTATTATTATTATTATTGTTATTATTAATTATTCATTTGTTAAATGGTAATGTAAAGTACTTTCACAGTTATTAATAAACACATCAGTAATTAATAATCAAATTTTAATTATGAATAATATGTGAGACTTTTTTTCATATTTTTATTAAACTTTAATATTTTTTCAGATTATGGATTTTCATTAAAATATTTACAAAATGTATTAATGTATTTGTATATAAGTTAACCCATTCTAAAAATTTGCAGCATCGGAAATTGGAATTTGTTATCGATTGGTTCAGGAAAATAAATAAACAAACGAACAGAAATTCTGCTACTGCATTGCTAATTAATAATAGCAGTTAATTAAAATTATTTTTGCTTTAACTGGAAGTTCTTGGAATTGGAATTGGAATAATTAATCAGGCGAATTTGATCAGTCGATTACTGATAACATGTGCAATTTAATCTAATACTTTCTCGAAAATCTATGCTGAATTTTCAGCTCAATTTTCCCCCACTACCATTGAAATTGATGGTATTTGGAATCATCATTTTACATATTTGATATTTTGCATAACTGATGAATGAATTGATATTAGAAATGAATTAATTGCAAATAGTTTAATTTAGACTGAAATTGTATTAAATTGAATGTTCATCTAAAAAATTTAATTACAAGTTTTTTTATTCGGTAGTTATAAATCACCGGAATTTTATATCCGGAAAAAAAAAGAAAATGGGTGCTTCTTTAACATCACCCTTACACAATCAACCACCAACTAGTGTCTGTAATCATCTATTTGTTGCACCGGATGCTGCGCCACTTTTCCGGCATCATCAGTTGGTACAAACTAAGAAGCAATCGGTTTTTGCAGCCGGATGGAATTGGTCTAAGAAAGCAGCTCAACAGGTTTGTTTTTTTTATTCCTTTTTTATATCATCCTTTTTTTCAGTATTGCATTTCAAAATCTTTGATCAGCAAAAAAAATAAACTTATTGATAAAATAAATCTAAAGATAAGCATGCATTCAAAATATCATCATCATCATCAGCATCAGTCTAATAAACTCAAATCTTATCCAATTTGATTCAGTCCAATCGATATACTCTTAAAATTTAGGGAATGATCAAATAGATTTAAAAATTTGCATAAAGTTCGATGCAATTTCCTCTTAGTTCTTTTATTAAATTTACATTTTAGATTACGTTTTTCCTAATCTTTTCACATTTTAGATAAATTATTTTCGAAATATTTTTCTCAAATGTTAGCAATTAATTTTTTCGATAAACTGATATACGTTTCACAATTAACGTTTTCACAATTAATTACGTATTTGATAAGTAAAACAAAAATATTTGTTATCGTGTTAGTAAATTTGGTAATCAGTAAATAAAAGTGAAAAATAAAAAATTAAATTCGAAAGGTAAGTAATGAATAATTTCACGGTTCGTTGAAATTGAAACGAAGAAAAGATAGCTTTGTGAAATGCTCGAGAAAGCTTGAGATGTTCGAGAAGCTTGAAATGCTCGAGAAAGCTTTGAGATTTTTGAGAGTGCTCGAAATGCTTAAGAAAGATAGCTCGAAAAAACATTTCATACACGCAAAAAAAAAAAATTAACGATAATTGCATAAAATGACAATGAAATTCAATCAATTAACTGATGAGGAGGAAATGAGGAAAATATTTTTTTTTTAATTTAAAGAAGAAATTTAATTTCACAAAACAGCAAATGAAATTGATCATTTTTAATCCAATCGTTTCTTTCTTTTTTTTCATCATCATATTTGCATGTTAATATTTATTTTTCTTTCTTTCTTTATTTTTCTCTTACTTCCAATTTTTTTCTCTTTTTTAAACTCAAATACTAAATCCATTTTTGCAACTATTGAAAATTATTTGGAAAGAAATAGGAGGAAAAAAGAGAACAAGCTTTAGAAGATGTTTGTTCAGCGCATTCCTGAAACAGTTTTAATGCCTGGAAAAAACGCAAGAGCCTTAGGAAAATGAGGAATGAATGATGAAAAATATGGTAAAATGAGCCAATAAGAGCCTAGTGATAAAAGAAAGCAAAAAAAAAAAAAAAAAGCATTGGAAGAATTAAAATATTCGTGTCCAAGGCGCTGTATTTTACATCTGTGTATATTGAATGTACATTTTGTTTATTTTCATGGTGTGCGGACGTATATGTGTATTTGTGCCCGTTCAGATACGGAAATGTAAAATAGGCCTGTTCATGTTTTTTTTCCTTTCCTTTCTTACTCACAAAATTTTTTTGTCTTTTATTTTCCCAAATGAAAGAGAAAAAAAACCTAGGCCCAAAGCCGAAGGCCCAAGATCCAAGAAGTTAATTAAAAATGGAATAAAATAAAACAATTTCAAAAAATTCATTTTATCCTAGGCTCTCTCTCTCTTCTCCATTCATTCAATTTTCATTCAGCAAAGGCATTATAGGTCTTCTTTTTTTCACGAAATGTGCATTTTTATTCAATGAACAAAATAAAATGTTCGAAAAAAAAAATTCTTCCAATAAACAATTACTTTTTGGATTATTCACATTGTAATATGTTTCTCTCGTTCTCATATCTTTGTAGATAACTTAATGTGATAAACTAAAAGAACAAACATTAAAAATGAAATATTATGGCAAAAAAAAAATTCGGAAAAGAAAAAAAAAAATTTGTATGCATATAAGTGCTTTTAATTAATGTAAGTTAAATTAGAAAAGAGGAAAAATTATACGAGATGATCATAGATCATTAATGTATTCACATAAATTTTGATGATAATCAACAATGATAATATTATTGTTATTCATATTGGGAAATGATTATTCCATTAATTATACATGTATCATTGATAACATTGTCTAATGATTTTAATATTTATTCATTTCAAATCTTTTCTCATTCATTTGTGAACATACATATATATTTTTTTATTCTTGTATGATAAAATTGTATTTTATCAGTTAAGCAAATCAACCGATACTTTATCAATTGATTAACCAATCGATATTTTATCAGTTTTGTCAAATTGATCGACATTTTATTAATTGATTAAATCAACCGATTAAAGTAATAATTATCTCTTTTCTGTTATTGATCAAATGTAAATTAATAATTTCGAAAAAAGCATATCTTAAATATTCATAAGCTTTCAATCTGTATTCTGATTAGTTTTTTCATAAATTAATAAAATTATCACTTTAACTCTATCTCTTCCTGTCTTTCTCTTTCTCTCTCTCTCTCCTCCTGTTTTTTTTATACAAAAAATAATTTATGCGAAATTTTATCTTATAAAACAAAAAATATCATTTATTCAAATTCAAATGTAGCTGTTTTTCTTCTTTTTCAATTAATAATCAATAAGTAATTAAAGGATGATAATTCAATATAAAAAAAGAAAAGAGCTATGAACGAAGAAGAGTGCAACAGAAAAAGAGAAGGAAAGAGAATTTGATTATCAATCTTTTTGCAATTTGATAATTTCTTTTCATTTCAAATATCATTTTTCTTTTATTTTTTTAGAAATTTGAAATTTCCAACTTCATTTTGCTGCACCACATTTCTGTTGCTTTTTAATCTCTTAAATGAAAAAACGAAAAAAGATTAATTTAAATTAATTGAATTTATAAATGAAAAAAAAAAAAGAATGAAAATATCGGGCTCATTTTTTACTATGATATGAAAATGAGCCTAAAAGAAACTAATAGTTACTTGTTATCTTACACCATTCAAATTACATTTTCAATTCTGTCTTTCTACCTCTCTCTTTTTTATTCGTATTTATTTTGTCCATCAAAGTTTAATTTTTTTTGCTGCTTTTTTAAAAAAATTTATGCGCCAAAGCAAATTGTAAATGTGAAAATAGTCACTATGTATTTGTAAAATTTTGTTAAGAATATCGACAGGAAAAAAATTGACTATTTGAAAATGTTTTTTTTGTTTTTATTACTTTTGTCTCTTTTCTAAATTTATTTTTTTTTTTTTGGTAGAAAGATTTTTTTCCCTCATATTTTTCATTGCTTTTTCAATCATTAATTGATTGAGCCACTGAGCCATGAGCCATAGCCAAATATTTGACAAAAAAAACTTTACAAAGTTCAATAATTCCTTTTTTACTTTGTCTATCGAATTTTTTTGGCCAACGAGTTTTTTTTTAGTTAGAGCAAAATTTTTCATTAGTTTCAATCATTTTTAAAATTCTTCGTTAAATTTTAATTTTGTTAATCTAAATGATAATTGATATAATTTTGATTGTCCAGTGCTAACCAATGCAGCTAATGATCAGAAATATGCTTTATCCTAGATAAATGAAACTAATTTAATGGAAGAATTTTTCAGTGCAAAATAATTTTATCAATGTTAATTTAAAGCTTCAGATGCAAGCTCAAATGCAGAAACAACGTGCCACAGCGATAGCATCATCATCCACTGATTCAATGCTATCATCATTGGCTGCAAATCAAGCCGGAAAAAGTTCACATGAATTTTCATACACGCAATCAGCTCTATCGTTGGATAGTAATCAAAATTATAAAAAGTTTACACCAGTAATTGTCGTAAATCCGTCAAAGAATCGACGGAATTCATTGGTTATTTTCGACACAACAACTGTTATACCAAATTATTACAGTATTCGGAAGGAATTAAAACGAGAATTACAACTTAATAAACAGGTTAGTTTTACTTTTTTTTTTTTTTGCAAATTTTATTCATCGTTTTTTTTCATCATTATACATGCTATTTAAGAAATAGCGCAATAATTTTAAAATTTTAACTCATACATTTCATGCAATTTTGAAATTATGGTTATTTGAAATAAAATGGCTGACATCAATTTAATCTCAAATTTTTTAAATTTTCTTTCTTGTATCATCACAAATAGCGCTTAATTACTTTTGAAAAATAATCTTTTTTTTTGCAAGTGAATAACAAGCAGCATATACTGTGCTTGATTTTATTAAAATTTACTGATGTTATTGTTTTTCTTTATTTCTACTTAATTTACTTAATTTTTAATTAAAATATTTCATTTCTCTATAATTTGTTTTCCCGCTCTTTTTTCTTTGTCTCTCTCTTTTAATGATCAAATAAAAATTGCAAATAATTCACAATGATTTTGATCAAAGAAGAAATTAATTCGATTAAAAACTATATTTGATTGTCCAAAAAAAAAAAAATTCACACTGCATTCAATTCTATTACATTAATTACAAACTGTTAAATTAAGTTAACTTTTGACTTATCCCAGAATAATTATATTTTAATTTGAGTAATTAGACAGATTGAAATTTTTCGAGCTTATTTTTTCAAAAATTAACACAAGAATTTTCTCACACATTACTTTTTATATAATTATGGCACTTTTTTTTCGCTAATTAAAATCATTAATTAAATATCAATGAGTTAAAACAGTGACATGATTAAGATAGTTGTTGACGATATAATTTCGACTGTATCTATTGGTAGTATCTGGGACAGTTCAGGTGACAATGATTCGTTCAGTCATTTTTTGGCATTTAATTTGAATATTTAATTTAGGGAATTTAAATTTAAATTTCCAATTTCAACATATTTTTTTTACTTTTACTCAAATTAAGTCTAAAATTTATGAAAAATTTATTTTATTTATGCTTTTTAAATAACTTATTAATTTCAAAGAGATTATAAGTTATTGCAAACCATCATTAATTAATGATTTCTATATTTACTCAGTATTCAATTTTAGCATTTAAATACTGAATTTCCAATTTGCAATTTTGACATTGCCTTAATGGCACTAATATATACATACATATAAATATGTAGTACTCAAAACTTAAAATCCCATATTACATTAGACAAGTAAAAGTTAAATATATATAAAATAACCATGCAGCATATTCATAAGTTAAAAAACCGTGCAAAATTACAGTATTCTTATTGGAACTGATCATATAATTAAACCCGTATTGGAATTGATAGTATAATTAAAGTTAACTGTTTAAATATTCTTATCTACTTACATTAAAGTAATAATCAATTAAATTTCGCTAAGTGATCATTTCAATATGAAAATATGGCGATATAGGGGGACAACAGGTTTTGAAAAATAATGATTTAACTATTTGTCTCTATGCTCGAATTTTAAAGTTTTCATTTTGAACGGTTCAAATAGTTTTTTTAAATATCTTGCATTGATAACTTTTAATTATAGCAATCAATAAACAATCAATGTACCGAAATAATTACCCGGTTGTTTTAATAAGCAAAATTCTTTAACGAGCAATGCTCTTTTCATCTCTGCTATTAGCTATTTTGCAGTACTGTGTTTTTTTTTTCCTTTAGATTTTGAAGAATAATTGAAATTTTACATTATCATTTCAATTTAAACTAATTTCAATGATGTGTCATTGTCGAGCGATCACAATTTTAATTTAACACAATTACTTCTGTCTCCTTCATTTCGCTTTTCTTCTTCTAGTTTGAAGAGTTGAAAGTAATTTAAAACATTGGAAAGAAATATTTTAAACAAATAATACATCTTCATGCTAATATTTTCTGCTACAATCAGTTTATTTAAAATAATGCTAAAACATAATTATAATCAGTTTTTTTAAATAATGTGGAATATAATTATAATTATTTGTTTAAAACAATAAAATATAATTGTAATTAGTTTGTTTGAAATAATGTTAAAATATAATCTATACTGATAAGATATAGTTACAAGTAAGCTTTTAATTATTATCGTTTTTAAATAGTTGTTGTATGGATTGATATTTTTTTTGCGAAATTTTCGATCATTCGTAGATTACTGGATTAGAATATATATATTCAAATTACAATCTAATTTTTAATCGATAATAGCACCTTTTCATTTCAAAAAATATTTCAATTCCAATTTTCGACATCCATCTTATAGCTTTAAAGCATAAAGCTACCTCATCATATCTTACTTTTCAACAATGAAATTTTATGCAAAATTTTTTTCAAATTTCCATTTACATTTATTCATCAACTACTGCGTAATTGTTTAGTTGATATACTTATCAACGAATGAAACTTTATGCAAATTTTTCATCAGCTATCACTTTGCTTATTTATTTGATAAATTTTAAAATCACTTGCAAACAGTAAAAATTTTCAATAAATCAGTCGTTTATATTTTTAGTGAAAGTTTTGTTGAAACAGATAAAACGCTGTGTTAAATTTGAAATACAACTTTAAAAAAAGTTCATATTAATTTTCTTTTTATTTTTAGGATTTTGTCAATAATAATTTTATCAGTCCGATTGGTCTTCAAACAAAGACACAATTATCACCAATACATCATGCACGAAAACAACCATTTGGCAGTAGCTGTGCGGTAAATAACGATAATACTGCTACTGTCGTAACGGGTATTACTGGTGGTGGTATCTTGAATGATAAACAAACTTATAAATCCAATAAGAAAATTTCCATGAATTGTACCACAAAAGGTAATACATGCAATAATATTGTTGGCAACTAGTGTAATTAAATCAACAATACTAATCAATCATGTGTCATAATTAAGCATGATTAAGTATGTTTTTGTAATAATATTGCAATACGATCATCTAAACACTATCATGATTACTAATAAAAATTGCTAAAATATTTAATTATAGTTATAAGTGCTAATAATGTTAATAGTAATAAGTTAATTACAATTTATTAATGATTACAGCAATAATCTTTATCATATCTATGATCTACAGTAAATTATTTTTTTTTTTTTTGCAATACTAAAGCTTTTTTATGTTTGCAGTATCAGTACCAAGTAATTGTGTAAGGAGGCGAACGGTAATTCAGGCATCTACGTCCGAATTACTCCGTGGTCTGGGACAGTATCTATCAAAACAATGCCATATACGACATTTTGAGCCTGCACAACTTGTCATCTGGCTAAAAACCGTTGATCGAGCACTTTTATTGCAGGTATTTCAAATTTTTCAAACAGAAAAGGAAAAAATTGCAAATTGTTTAAAATTAATGTAAAAGAACAAAATATTTTGGATAAAGAACAAAATAAAAAAGAACAAAATATTTTGGATAAGTTGCTAGATGGAATGATAATAACAAAATCTGTTAATTAATCTTGTTAACAACTATTACTATTATTATTATCACATTGACTATTTCAGGATTAATTACTATCACATTAGATTATTTCAGGAGTAATTGAATTTTTTTTTTTCTTTTAATAAATCAAAATAATTTTTAGGGTTGGCAAGATGTAGCATTTATTAATCCGGCAAATTTAGTATTTGTTTATATGTTAGTGAAAAGTATGGTTGGTAATGATGCAACGATAAAAACGGTGGAAGAATTGCATTCAATTGTACTCACATGTCTTTATATAAGTTATAGTTATATAGGCAATGAAATATCCTATCCGTTAAAACCATTCCTCCTTGATCAGGTTTGCTAAAGCAAATTTTATTCTATTTTATTTTTTTTTTTATTTTTTTTTCAAATTCAAATAAAATAAGGAAACAATGAAAAATTTCACAAAAATACTAGATGCCAAATACAAACAATTTGCAATTAACATAATTTCAGATATATCAATAATAAAGATAAGTTCAATTTGTTAAAGGATAAAGATAAAAATTTCAAATTGGCAATATATCCGAGGATTAATTTTTGCAGGATCGTAATCGTTTCTGGGATCGATGCGTGCGAATAGTGAATGAACAAAGTGCCGATATGTTACGACTTAATGCATCATCAACATTTTTCACTGAAGTATTTGCTGAATTAAAACATTATGCTTTAGATGGATAAATAAATATTTGTTTATCAGATATGTAAATGTATGAGTAAAATTTTAATTAAATTCGTTACGAGAAAATTTTTTTCTCTTTTTTCATTAATTTTTTTTTAATTACTTAGCATACTTTAACACAGAAGCATAATTATTTCACTTTTAAATCTTTTTTCTTATTTCTAATTCCATATTTGCTGAGCTTTTTTTTATTTCAATTACTGCTTAAAAATTTTTTTTCTAATACTTTTTGCTAAATTTGAATAAATACTAATTAATTAACTTTGATGCGCATATATATTGAAGATTTTTTTGTAAAATTGTCATCACAATTGTCATCGCAATTATCTATCTATAGTGCAGATATATGCTTGAGAAAAATGCTAAAACTTTTAATTTTTTTTTTTTAATTTTAACAATGCTTTTATTACTACTTTTTGATTTTTTGTTTTTTGTAGAAAATTTGAAAATTAAAAAAAAAAAAAAAAATTGCAGCATTTTGAGATAACTATAAGAATACTGAAATGTTAATAAGTAGTAATAAGAATAAGAATGCCGGATTGTTAATAAGTATAAGAATATGAATCCTGGAATACTAATAAGAAGTAATAAGAGTTAGTGGAATATTAATAAAACGTAATAAAAATAAGAATGATAATAATGGAATATTAATAAGAATAAGAATACTGGAATAATAATAAGTAATAAGAATAAGAATACCTGGAATTTTCGTTAGCATTTATTTATATGTATTAAAATTATCTTACAATTATAACAAATTTTTCACTCATACTAATAATAAGAAATTATTAGTGAAATAATGAAATTGCTGAAATTATACAAAATTGCTAAGTGATTGAAAAAATTGATAAATAAAAAAAAAAGAGAAGCAAAAACATTGATGTGTACCTGTGCCATTAGGAAATAATTTGGACATTTAAATAATTTATTAATTCAAAAATAGTTTTAAAAAAAAAGTTGTCGTTATCTCTTTGTGTTTTGCAAATTTTAGCTTTTTTACGTGCTATTACTATTTTCCGAAATTAATATTTAATAGGAATGAAATAACTGAAAAATTAATTTAAATAAATGATGACATGAAGACTTGTTGACAATTAGTATCATTTCAAACATAGCGAATTTTTTCTGAATATTTAACTGGAATAAATGAAATTAAAATCTTAGGAACTTGTTGGAAAATTTTTCGAACAAGAATTACAATGATGATGAATTGGAAAATTTCATTCCATATAAATAATTGATGCAAGTACTTCGCAAAGAGAGTAAACAATTACAAAATTTAATTAAAAAAGAATAAAAGAAGTACTTTAACTAAAGTTAATTAAGTTAAAGAACTGATGTGATTTGAAAAATGTTTACATTTATTTCTTTTTTACTAATATTTTATTTGCCAATTCTCTACTAAATTTGGCAAAATGATATGAAAAATTTAATTCATTTTCGAATTTAATTTTTTTACATCAACATACCAGTTATACTATTTTGATAAAATACCTATACCAATAGATAAGCACAATGATAATATATGATAAAGTTAATGTATGAAATTTACAAATAAAATTTAATTAACACAATTAAGGATAGCAATGATTCGAAAATAGATTAGTCATTATGACTTATTAATAAATATTAGCTAAGTAATATTGAATTCAAATCATTCAATTGAATTGTTAATTAATTTTTGATTTGTTCAGGAAGAATGAAATTAAATTAAATTAACTTTTTCATCAATTACTTTTTTTCGTCTTTTTTTTTCTCTATAGCATGAGTTTAATAAATTTATTAAAAATTTAATTTTCCATTTTATTTTATTTTTTGGAAATTTATCAACAAAGATATGAACGTTTAATTTATTTCATTATTATTTGAATAATCATTTTCATTTCCATAATGCTTATTATATACATTGATATGGTAATGTTTTTTGATTTCAACAAAAGTATTCAAAAATTAAAATACTGTAGTATTTTATAATACAGTTGATACGCTTTTGTATTTTAATAATTTTAATCTTCAAATTGATTCAAAGATTTCCTTAATTTGTTGTTTTTGTTAATTATCGCATTTTTTGAATTAATTGTAAAAAAAATCTCATTTCTAGGAAATATATTGCATTCCGATTCGCATTTATCAAAACTATTGTAATTCCAATTTTAGCCTTAATTTATAGTAATAGGTTAGAAAATAATCGCAAAAAAAGAATAAATTAGGGAAAAATTAGAAATAAGCATTTAATAAAAAAAGAAAAAAAAACATTCTTAATTAGAGAAATTAAATTAGCGAAGAATCCTAAAGAGTATCTTTCTTAAAAAACTAGTTAAAATTAAAATTTCTTTTTTCAAGTACTTTTATTTTGAATTAATGAAATAAGCTAAAATAACGATTAGCTATGGAGATACATAGCATCAAACATTTCACAATTATTCACGACAACGTTGTTAGCTAAAGAAATTTAAATTCCGGGTAGGAGTTTTTTTCAAATCACATATATATCTGAGAAGTAAAATTTCCAAATTGATTTGACATTAAATTAATTTAATTCAATGCATATATCTTTGTAACAATTTTTGTTTATATAATCATCATCAAATTAGTCTGAAATGATTGATCGATCTAAAATAAAATGAAACGAAACTATCCTTGATGATAATATCGTTAAACTAATGTTGTTAATGATAATATATTTGTTTATTTGTTTGTTTGTTTGTTTTTTTTCCCCATTATACATGATAAATCTCATTTGTTTACGCTTAAAACGTGTATGAGTAAACATTATCTTACGTAACATTTCTCCACACTAATTTATTATTTTGTAAAATTTTTTGTATTGTATATATATATATTTTGTGCTTTATTTTTTGATGTTTAAAAATGTGCTTCCAATTATTCAAACTAAAATGCTTCTATAAAATTGCATCTATACTGCCGTAAAAATAAAAGCTTTTTCAAAAAATTTGACAATATCAACGTGACGTAATTATATAATTTACGTAAAATAATGCACGAGAATGGCATAAATTACACGTGAAATTAATATCATTGTAATTAATAAAAAAACACATCCATGAATAGCAACAATTATAGTAGCACCATTAAAATAATTATTTGCTTCAAATTATAATGACCAAGAAAAAAAAAAGCATAATAACAATGCGTTTATCTGTTGCACGTAACACGTTTGCAATTCTATTTTACGGAATACATTAGAATATTATACGTCTTATTGCAAAACTTGAATTAATCATTTGTGAATCAGTTAGCATTTCGTACTTTCACGCAATATTTTGCAGTATGCATGACAATATGCAACTGCATAATGTGTTACACTGCTGTCCTCTTTTCAACAAATATTGCTTCAATCAATATTGTCCATATTACAAATACATTTACACGTAACACGCAAGACGTATATTATCAAATTAATTTTTTTTTTTCAACCTCTTTATTTTACCTGGTTTTTCATATGCGTTAAATACACGCATATATAGGTTTATAGTTACGTGAGGAAAATACGTCATTTCTTTACGTTGTCTAGACGTTATATACAGACATTGTTCATAAATATATATATATATATATATACATACACAATATACATACATATGCACATGTGTATGTATACATGCATATATGCGTACATACGTACATGCACATATAAATACACACGTATAAGTGCATACATATATGCATACATACGAACATACAAAGACGTATACATATACATACACATACAAACACACACGTATAAGTGCATATATATATGCACACATACGAACATACAAAGATGTATACATACATACATACATACATACATACATACATACAAACATACATATATAC
>CAOIUN010000496.1:0-32527 GCA_948294485.1 Mansonella sp. 'DEUX' | reverse complement strand
ATCAGAATATTTATATGTAATGATCGATCAGAATATTTATATATAAAGATCGATCAGAATATTTATACGTAAAGATCGATCAGAATATTTATATGTAATGATCGATCAGAATATTTATACGTAAAGACCGATCAGAATATTTATATAGAAAGATCGATCAGGTATTCATACGCAAAGATCGATCAGAATATTAGCAAGTAAAATTCGTTCAGAATATTCATATATAAAATTCGTTCAAGATATTCGTATGTTTTCAGAATGTTGTAACAATTTATGAAATATGGAAGCTGAGTCCATTGATTTTCCTAAATTTGCAGTTTCAAATTTTTTCGTTCTCTCTGTTCCAGCTATTGATTTCAATTTATTGAATTAATTTGAAAAGTACGAATTTGCAATTGTTAATTGCAATGAAATCTTTATTTGTTAATATTTTTTTCAAAGAAATTTCTTTTTTCTTTTTCTCGTTAAGCAGTAAATATGGGCGCTGGAAAGGGTATACTTTCGTCTGCATATGTTTTATATATATATATATATATATATATATATAATATTTATGTATATATATGTATTCTTTTTTATTTTTCAATATTTAAATTCAGCGATTGTGTTTATTAAGAGAAAGAGAAATTGGATTTGTTTATTGAAGTTCCGCCAACTCAACAGGTGTATTGTTTAGTCAAATTCCACTTGAAATACCTTTCTGACAATTTGTCTTTCTATCGTTTGTTGATTTATTTTAAAAAAAAATATCATCGTCCTGTTTTTTTCTGTTTCCTTTCTCTCCCTTTCTTCTTCTCTTCTTCCCTTCATAAGTTTTGTTATTTGTAGTTATATGCCATCTGATTTTTGTTCATTTCATTTTTATCCAACTTTTATTTTATTTTCTTGGCTTTTCCAGTTTTTTTAAACTTCCAAATTCAAATACTTTTCGTGCTTTCATTTTTAGTTCTCCAAATCAATTTTCTTCCATTATCCATTTTTTCATTTCCAGATTCCAGATATTTTTTATTGTTCGATTTTTATCTCAACTTTGGCATTTCATTGTTATAGCTTTCCGCCTTTTTTGTTTGCACTTTTTCTCTCTCCCTCTCTCTCTCTCTCTCCTGTACTTTTCCTCGACTAAAACTAATAAGGTTCGATATTTTCCTTTTTTAAATTATGAAATAAAAATGGATGGCAAAAAAAAAAATTTTCTTCATAAATGAAAGTACTATTTTTTTCTTTGTATTTTATAATATAGTGGAAATTTCGGGAATTTTTACTTCATTCAAGAAAAAAACTGAAAAAAATAGCTGAAAATAAATGAGGAGAAGGAAGTGACAAGTCTTAAAAACTTATACATACATTTTTATTTTTATTATAACACTGTTATTACTGATATCAAACATTGTTATGTGTCAGTTGGCAGTGAACGGTGTTAAATAACTGTAAAGAGTGTTTTGAAATTACATTTTGATTGCAGTTCTTGTCTTAATTTAGAACCTAAAAAAAAAGCTGATAATATTATTGATTGTTTAATTCTGATAAGGATTCGAAAATTGAAAAATTAAGAATTTATTGATTTTTCTCTTCTCTCTTCAAGTTATCATTATCATTATTTAATTATCATTAAGAAACATTTTCAAACAATTATCACAACAATCGATTATCAGTTGTCAATAAAATTTGCTACACTTTTTTATTATTATCATCACCATCATTGTTGCATTTTTTGCAATCTTTCCTTAATTATTCTTCATTATCATCATACAATCAAGCATCATTATTTAAAATGCGTTTTGAATCCTGTATTATTTACTATAGACTAATTTTTTTTTGCTATATGCTTAAAATAAATTTTATTTTATTATTGCATGAAATTCCATTTTCAAAAAAGCATTGTTCTAAAATGAAATTTTCATTTTATACGATCTGAAATGAAATTTTTTTTCTTTTATTTTTTCCGACGAAATTTTTCCGATATAAATTATTGAAAGCTTTTTTTTCTCCTTCCTTTTCTAAGCTTGCGATAACGATGTAATTTCCTCCTTTTTTTCTCTCTCTCTCTTTCTCTAGGCTTTTCACACATTTTTAGAATGATACATTGTTCATCGGTTTTTTTTCTTTTGAATTTTATTTTAAAATAGCCTTTTTCTTTTTACTTTCGAATTTGCTATTGCCTTAGTCTTCTGTAAGCTTTACATTATAAATTTTTTTTTTTTTTTTATTTAAAAGTATGGAAATCTTCTGTAGGAAAAATTGTTTTTTGAAATCATTGAAAAATGAAAAAGAAAAAAAAGGAATAAAGTGCTTGTCGGAGCATATTTGATTTTAAAAAAGTGTAATTAGGTGGAATATAAAAATATTGATTAGTTACAAACTTTGAATTTTTTTTTGCTTTATTTTTTTCTTAAACGTAAAAAAAGGAAAAGAGCAAAGGCAATCATTTCTATTGTAAAAAGCATTTGATGTACAAAAATTTCACGATTATGATGAGGATTTGCAGTGAATCATGACAATGATTTTAGAATTGTAAAAATTAAAATTAATTAAAAGTAACCAGAAAAAAACTTCGAATTCAAATGAATGAAAATGATTGGCGTAGAAAATTTTGATTTATTCAAAAAATTATCATAATTTTAGTTTTCTTTCAAAAAAAACAAAAAGAATATTGCTTTTTTTTCATTTGACACTAGCGTTTTTCATGTGACAATATTTCCGCTTTTTTCTTTTTTTTCATTTAATGTATTGTTAATCAAATTTCATATAATGTATTTCAAGTGTGAAAGCAAAGCAATATTTAGAGATTTTAGCATAACTTTTTATGGGTAATTCTTGTTACTACTTTAGTTCTTTATTAAGAATGCCAAAAATTCTTAGTTAATATGCCAATATTAAAATCATTTTTGCTTATTGATCGAGAAAGGAAAGAGTAACCACTGAAATGTATAAAAAGATTTTTCAATGATTTTAGTTGTTGATAGAAGTTCGCCAATGTACTACGCCTTTTTAGGGTTACAATTTATAGCTCACGTAAATATTATCACGTACATGTGTTGCATTCTGTTATCATTGCCTTATATTTCGTGAATTTTTTTTTTAAATAATGAATAATATTGATGGATTTTTTTATTCATTGTTTTTTTTTTGTCCGAAAATTTATTTGAATGATATCAAATACGCAAGTCGATACTTCTTTTACAGTTGACACTAATTTATAATTAAATGAACTAATATTTGAACTTAATTTAAATTTTAGTTACGAAAAGCAATTATCATTAATAACAATATTTGTTTATTGGATAATTTGTTGAATTAAATAAAAATTAATTTCTATTCATTTGTCCAATTATTTCACATCCATTTTTGAAATTATATTTAAAATTTTACAATTCAAACATAATTACGATGTTATTTTCTGTATTTGCTTTTTTTTTTTTTTTTATTTTGTTGTGGCTCTTCAAAAGAAATCATCTATATGGCTACAGTAGTAATTATTATTAGAATATGTTTAAACTTTTTTTTTTACAGGTTTAAACTGGCAGGATTTTATTGTTAACATTTTCTGTTTAATGAAACTTTAAACAATTAAATTCAAGCCTTATTTTTTTTAAAAAAAAGTTAAGAAGGAAATTGAATAATTATTATCATTTATTGTCCAAAATTTTAAACTTTTTCGTCAATACGAAAATCAATTTTCCTGATGACAATCATTTTTTTTATTGGCAAAAAAAGAAAAAAATGAACTGGAAATTTATGATCAATAATGTTAATATTTAAGTATAAATGTATAAAGAAAGTGTTCAAATGTTTTTAAATGAAATTTAAACTGATATTTAAAGAAAAAAATTCGGTGAATTAAGAATTTATTTTTTCCCTATCAGATTTTCATTTTTAACACTTTAAAATTTCACGCTGTTCATCTCCATCATTTTTTTTTTTTTTTTTTTTGCATCTATTAAACAGAAAGACAGACATAGATATTTATGAAATAAAAAGGCAAAAATCGATTTAAATAAGGAAGGCGTAACAATTTGACGACACCAATAACATACACTGACTTCTCGTATGAATTGATCTCGTTCAATTTTTCGAAAAATTTGTAAACAATTGAAAATCTTCGAATAGGGAGAAGCGGAAGAGCGGAAGCATAGGCTTTTCATCTAATAATTTTAGTTATTATCTTACTTTATAGTTTCTTTTCTTTTTTTTTTTATTGCATTGATAACATTTTTGTTAAAATTCTTGTCAAAAATTTTTATCACTAATATAAAATAAAGTTTTTCGAACTTTTTTCTGACGTATTTGAATTGCGTGAATTAAAAACTTTGTTGAATGTTTTATTTTCATATTTGAACAGATGCCAAAAAATATAATAGAATGAATTGTATGTTCGTTAAAAAAAAAAAATTTCTATTATCCTTGTTTTTTTTTTTGCATTTTGAGGAATATCTTTTCAGATCATTATTTGTGCTGGTTTTTTTTCGCCCTAAAAATAAATTTAAAGTTCTTATTTAAATTTCTTTTTTGAATATTTAAATGATGATATTAGGCTGAATTTGTATCATTTTGTTTGAACAAAATTTCATGAGCATTATAAATGATTTTTTTTTTGGAACACAAATTTTCATTGACGATGTCCCAGATTTTTCTAGAAACAATACACTGTTTGTTTATATGTTTACATTTTATGATATAATACATTTCAAATTTCTAATTTTTAGTTTTAACAAGTTTGAATTTGAATTTGTTTATCGCTAATTATAGCATCACAAAGATGATGGTGAAAGTGAATGAATAATTGGGAAAATTTTTTTGCAGTTCTGAATAATGGAATATTACAACAAACCTAGCACGTTAGTTACGTCTAGTCGGCATATTTGAAATTTGACAACTTTTTTTTTTTTTTTTGTGTCTAGATATTAGCGAATAAACATTACGGTGCTAGCTTATGCAATCGGAATAGTGTTTTAAATCAAAATTTCGACAATAATTTTCAACAGTCGTCAATAATGATCGAACGCATAAGCTGATCGTCATTAACTGATCGATCGCCATGTAAACATATTTGTTAAAAAAACGAAAAAATTTCCTTATTGACTTTTATTGATTATTAATTCAAACATTAGTTGTAAAATTTTATTTTTCAAATTATAAATTTATTTTAGTCTCGATTGCTGGTTTTTTTTTCTTTCTTGATTATAGATTTATGCTTACCATGTTTGTTTTGGCAAAAAAAAATGTACAATTTCAGATAAAAAAAAAATTAATTTGAGTCTAAATCATTATAAAAGTTATAGATTGTCCATAGAATTTAACTGAATGGAAGGATTTTGAATTGTTTAATTTATTTTTCTATTTTCAGTAAATTTTAGCCACATGTATTTGAAAGTTTAGAATAGAACTTGCAGTTTTTTTTTTTTTTTTTTTTTTGGAGAGAAAAATTTAACTCAATAATTTTTAGTTGAAATTTAATGATTGATGATATCATTGATTCATTCTTAGGCTTTATTTTATAAAATTATGATTAAAAATTTCTTATGACTCAAATAAATTTAGAAAAATTATGAAAATTTTTATTTTTGTGTTTTTAGAGAAACTAATAAAAATTATTTATTCTCACTCATCTTTCTTGTATTTATTGTAGTTTAATTTAGCAAGAGAAGAATAAAATTTGTTGAATAAATTATTTTTGAAAAAACGATCAATTTTAGCGAACAATTTAGGCTGTTCTAAAAATTTTTTTAATAATAATTCATTTAAAAATAAAAAAAAGAAATTTTAAAATATTTGCAAAGTTTCAATTCTAATATTTAGGTATTTCCAAAGTTTCAACTGCAATATTTAGGTAAAGATTCGATGCTTTTGTTTATCATCATTCATCTCATTTCTTCCACTGAAGGCCGAATTAGCGTAATAACATAAATAGTCTATTCAAATATACAAATTGTTACCCATCTCTACCATTCTCCTCTCTCCTGCTCTCTCTCTCTTCCTTCTCACTCTTTCATTCATTCTTATTTCATTCCTTTTACCTTTACGTCATCTCACGTGACCTAATATCCAACTGCTCACGGCATTAATTTTGTAAATTTTTTATTTATCACATTTTATCACTGTTACAGATAGCATTATTTGTTATGTGTTTTGAATTAATTTACCATCATGTTAATTAATTTTATTTCCTTTAAATTACTTGGTTTTTTTTTTTTTTTTTTTTTATTGCAACGAATTTCCTATTTTATTTTTTCAATTTAGGACTTTTTTTTTGCATTGCATTGAAAAATATCAATAGTATGGGCATGGAAAAAAAAATGTAAATACAAAAGGATGATTTAAAGAATGATAAAGAAAGTGCGTTTATCGGATGTTTATCTGGATTAAAAAATTTGTTATCCGTATTATTTTGAATATAATAGATGAAATGATTTGAAGTCTGATTTCAAAATGATTAGGAAATCTATCCATGTTTACACTAATCTCATCAATAATTGTTTACATTAGAATGACCAATTTTCAGGATTATGTATGATTTTTTTCTGTTTCTTTTTTTTTTTAAATATTTTTATTTATTATTTCCTACTATCTATTAAATTTTCATTTTTAGATGATGTCTATAATGAAGATAAAAAAAAAACCACGATATATCTTAAAGTTTCTCAAAGTTTTATATCTTACAGTTTAATTTCAATTTTAATTTTTTTTCTTTTACTACCTAATCTATAAATGATGAACATTTCACTGCTATATACCATATATCATAGCAATGATATAATCTTAATGTTCGGGAAAAAAAATTTTTCCCCGGCTTTTTTCTTCGTTCGTTACAATGAATGTGTGTAATAATGATATTATCACTGTATAAAACTTATACATTGTCTAGAAATAATGAAATAAAAATTTAGAAAAAGAAAAGAAAGAAAACTAAAATAAAACTTGAATTTTAATTTAATTTAATTTTCTCTTTTTCTTTTATGCATTTTTAATTCAATTTTTTCCTTTTCTTTTATTCATTTTTAATTTTATTTTTCTCTTATATGGATTTTTTGACGCTTTTTTTTCTTCTGATTTATGCAAATAAAGCTAAAAATTTCTATTTTGTGACAGGAAAAAAAAATTTGATCTTTGTCCCACAAATTTGCTGGACTTTTTTTTTTAGCAATTAATAATTAATTAATTTTAATTAAGAATGAAACATAAATACTATGAAATTCCCACCATTGTATTAATCTGTTGTCCCAAAAATTTGCTGGGCGTTTTTTTTTTTTTTTTTTTTTTAACAATTAATGATTAATAAATAATTAATAATAAAGCACAAATGCTATGTAAAAAAATTTTTTTTTGTTTTATCAAAAATATTTTCACATCTGAAATTCGGTTTTTTTTTTCTTTTAATCCTAAATTATTTTAGTAATAATTTTAAAAAAAATTACATGAAAAAATATTTCAGGATTTTTGTTGGATTTCATGCGATGGATAAATTCTGTAACAAGAAAGAAATGTTGGTTGGATAAAAGTGATGAAATAAAGCTTGCTGTCGATCAAATAGTATTTGTAAATATGGCAACAATTCTTCAAATTTATTAGCACAGCAGAATATTGATTGTCAAATCGCATATGATGACTTTTCTGAAAGCATATTTTATGCTATCATGATATGTTATTAGTTAATCGAAAATAATATTTTTGCTATTCTGTTAATTATTTTCTATCATATATTGCTTGCTACAAAGTTTGCTTATTTTCTACAAAAAACTATGAAGTTTTTACTCATAACTGCTAATGTTGGATCATTATTTGAAGAGGTTATTTTTTTTATACAAAATTTGAATTTTTTTCTTGAAATTATGAAAATATTATTTTTAATTTATTAATTTTATAGAATTTCTATTTCAGATGAAAATTTTTTTTTCAGCTATTAAATGAGAGGGGGTAAAAAAAGGGGAAAAAAGTGTTGCTAAAATTTTGTGCAATAATTCAATTCATTGTTTATTATTGTTTGTTAAATTTTCAGTCATGCCGAATACACAATGCTTGGCTGGAAACTTTCACACAAGTAAGAGTTAATTTAAAAAAAAGAAAGTTTTACATAATTAGATATCATTTGTGTAGGCAAAAATAGGTTATTTTTCAGCTCCATAAATTTTGTGTTAAAATAAAAAAAGGGAGGAAAAAATGAAAAATGCAGAAAAAAAGTTAAGCAAATTTTTTTTTACAAGAATTATTTTTTTCGTCCTTTTTTTCTCTCCTTTCAGAGAAATGAAAATAGAGTAATTAAAAAATTAAGTGAATAGAAAAAAAATGAGGAAATGAGTGCTCTAGTATCTACAAGAAAATTAGTTTCATTGATTTAAAAATATTAGAAATTTTTCTGATCATTGTTTGTGATCGAATTACTTACTATTAATTTGATTAGTTTAAATTTCAAGTTTATCAGGATTTCATTTTTCATAAGATATATTTTTTCTGTACTTCTAGTAATGCATCACAGTAAAGCTTTAATAATACACTAAAATTTTAATAATATAATAAAAGTTCTTTTTTTAATAAAAATTTCAGGTCATCAAAGAAAGTAGTGCAAATTTTATTGCTATACATATGCAAGAAGTTGGTGGAAAAAATTTTGAGGAATGTATTGGTCAAGTACCAAATTTTTTGAATCATGTAGCAACAAGTATGCATGAAATGGGCTATTCAACTGGTCGTGCATATCTGGATCTTGAATTTGAACAACCCGAAAATTATAATGTACTGGTTTTCTCTTTTTTTATCCTTGATAAAAAAATAATATTCCATGACAAAGCTAAATTAGTTTTTTCCCTTTTTAATTAAATTTTTTAAATTTCAAATAATAATTATTATTAGAAAAATTGTTTGCAAAGTAATTTTAATGTTGAAATTTTTTTAATATCAAAATAATCATGCAATAAAAATGCGTACTTTTTTTTTTTGCAGGCGCTTGGTTCATTATTCTTCATTAATGATGTAACATTACCTCGTATACGGCAATATGATTTTATTGCTAAAAAATTCGTTAAATTGGAAAAAGTTTTCGAATCATATGATCGTGGTTTATTGAAATGTCGAATGTTGCGCAAAGCTAAATTTCCCAAAGATTTTTGGCCAACTGTTAAGTGGGGGCGAAAAGGATATATGTATTGCCGGTTTCGTATAGATCAAACGTTAAATTGTTTTAACAATTTACATTTAAATTAAAAGGAAATATATATTTGCGGATAAGCTTGTAATTTTTAGGATCAGTTTTCAAATAATAATACTTTTTCGATCAGGAAAATTTGCAATTTACTTTACTTCGTTATGCTAAGAAAAGAAAAAAAAAATTAAATAACATTGTTATATTATTAATACGACAATAACGGAATCATCGGGTATTACAAAATACATTCTGAAATTTCAAAATAATTTTCTTAAATTTTTCAGTGAATTTGATTTTGTCAATGTTCATCTGTTCCATGATGAGTCTAACATTGCGTTAATACATGAGGTTTTATTTCATTAAATTTATATATATATATATATATATATTTAAAAAATATAAGTTTTGAAAAAAAAAAGAACCGTATTGGTATAATTCAAAATATCATAAATTTGCAACTGATCAAAAAGATGAAGTTTTTAAAATTCATTCATAGTTTGAATTTATCAATAAATGTGGAAATAGTTTAAATTTTCAACTTTCCTATTTAAAGAAAAAAAAAAGTATTTGATGTGATAATTAAAAAATAAACATATATATTGGATTAAATGGGAAATTAATTTTTAAAAGTTTCAAAGAAAGTTTTTTTCATGAATTTTTCTTTTTTTTATAGAATAAGAGGACAGGCTGAAAAAAAGAAAAAAATTGGGATAGTTTTTTTTCAATTATAAATAATAAAATAATAGCAGAGAACAGAGAAATAATGATTAAAAAATTTTTTGTTAATTTTTGCAGAATCCTGCACTTTATAGTGAAAATCGAAAACGTGCATTAAATTTTGTTTTGAATGAATTGAAACAGCTCAATGGTGATGATAATCATTCATGTCCACTTTTCTTATTTGGTGATTTGAATTTTCGTCTTGATTTACAATCATTTTTAAATGTAAGTTTTAAATATATTTTTGTCTAATTAATTAATATTTGAAATTTCATATCTGAAAAAAGAAAAAAATTGTTTCAAAGTGTTTTATTGTAATTGCAAATTTTCAATTTCTTGTTTTTTTTTTTATATAATTTAAGAAAAATAATCATTCAAATATGATGTGTAGAATTTTGTGAAGAGAAAAAATTATCGAGAAATACTTATTCAGAAATATTTCATTTTTTTTAGCGCATTACGGATGATACGGATTTACGGGAAGATTCAACAGAATCCATACAATCAAGCGTTTGCAACAATGATAAATGTGAAAATGTATTAATGCCTGATTCATCAGATACCAAGGAGCTTAAACCATTCACAGATTTCAGAAAAACTGTATCAGCAATTGAATTTCGTCGATCATCTGAGAATTTTACCAGTGATATCACAACCAGGTGAGTTAAAGGTATGGCTCTGATTAATTAATTCTTGTTTTGAACAAACTATGTAATAATAAATTGTATTAATTTGTATCCATTTAAAATAATTACAATTAAAAAATGACAAGAAAAATGATTATTATGTATGGTTATAGCACAAGAAATGAAATTCATTAATTATTGCTAACTTTTTGTAATAAAATTTGAATTTGGAATTTTGTAATTAAACAAACTATCATCAGATCATTGATATAGTTGTGTACTTCGGATTGAAAAGAAGCTTTTCGATTACTTCAATCACAAACGTTTGCTCAATGAATGGCAGGGCTATTTGGAAGATGATCGAGAAGTATATAATTTTCCGTATTTGCGTGAACTTAGCATCAATTTTCCACCTACGTATGTTCTAAACTATTTGTTTAAAAAATCTTTCGAAATGATTTTAAACTAAATTTTAACGATTTCATTTTTTTTTTGGAAATAAAATTTCATTCAGAAACACACCTGTAAGTCACGTGATTCATTTATGCAGTATTCACGTAACGGAACAATTTTGCACAGCAGTCACGTAATATAACACTTATAGAAATTATTAAAGTAATTATTTTTTTACATCTGCAATAATTAAATTATAATTTATTATTCATGTATCAAAAAATAATCTTTTTTTCTATGTTTATATAAAGTTTTTAGACTTTTAGATATCCTTGGAGTGAAAATCCGGATGAATCGGAATCATTGATGAAAACACGTGCACCAGCATGGTGTGATCGAGTGCTAATGAATGCACGGGCCTTAGAAATGGTTAAGCGTGATAAATTTGCTAAATATGATAGTTTTGGAAAAAATGTATGCATGGGTGATCATAAGGTTAAGTAATATTTTCTTTTAACGTTGCTCTTTTTTCTTTCTCCTCTCCCTTTGTTTTTAAATTAAAGTTTTAACAAATTTGAACTATTTTTACTTTCATTTATTTTTATTGCACTTCATTGAATGTAAGCAAATATGTAACAAAACAATTTGATATTTGATGTTTTTCCTCATAAACAACAAAATTTAAAAATTTTTCTATTGAAGTTATGTAAAATTTCTCTTTTTTTAATTAAAATTGCCGGAAATATTACACTAATTATTTTGCAGCCAGTGATGCTATCATTCAACATGATTCTATGAACAAATAATAAATATGTCAGTGATCCATCATCATCATTTGGGTGTTGATATAAATATATTTTGTTTTCATTTTATCACTTTTAAAAATAACATGGATTTTTTTTTTTGCCCCAACAATTAACTAATTATTTCAGGATTACCTTATATTATAGAAAAAAAAAATTTGTTTTTTTTTTTTCATGATTAATTTTAAAATTGTTTATTCCACATATGAAAAAGTTCATTTAGTTTTCATTCATCTTCCTGAAAAAATATAACAATCATAGATAAGTAAATGAAATGATGATATAACCACAACTCATATCCTGGCTTCGTTCTTCGTTCCCCTTTTACATTATTATAATTATCAGACTTTTCTACGGTTTTACTTGTTTATTTTGTCTATATTCATAAAGCAGTAAGTAGTACTTCATAAATAAAGCGGTAATTATTACCCGAAGGCAAACCAGTTTTACAATCATATTATAAGCTCTATGTTTGATTAGTATAGTTTTATAGTACTGAATAGTAATGATATGGTTTTTTTTTTTTTCCTCCAAAGTTTGTACTCGAACAATTGGTTTAATTCATTTTTTTTGATATTTCATAGGTTTTTTTCTTTTATTATAATTTTTTTCTTCAAATTATTTCCCTTTTATTAAATGCTCCAATTTATTAATTAATTTCAATTTCAGTTATTGTTGTTCATATATATAGTCTTTTTTTAAAAGGAAATAAATATTTATTTGATATTTATCTATATCAAATATCATTTGTTTTTTTTGGCAGTTGTAAACGGTAGTGTACTTTTGTTTTTTATTGAAATAGTATTCAAATAAAAAACTGTTCATTTTAATTTCTTTTAAATTTCATACTTTGACACCTGCAAATTAAATCAATGAAAATGAATGAAATAGTTTTTGAAATGTTTAGTTAAATTAAAAAAAAAATGAAAGAGAAAGAAAAAAAAAAGGTGAATTTTTATCATTCAGTATATACCGTCATTCAAATTCAAAGAAGTTAGGGAGAAAAACTTTGTTACTGCAAGAAATTTTTTTGTTTCATCTTTCTTTTCCGCAACAAATTTTCCTGCTAATTAATTAAGCTTTCTTTTTTTCTTTTTTTTCTCCTTCTTGCATCCCTTCTCTTTTTTTAACTTTTATTCTTTTTACTTTTTTTATTAAATTGCAAAAATAATTATTTACTATAAATTTATTAAAGTAATGATTAAGTAATTATGACCGGTTTATTCATTATTCCACTGATATTGTTGTTGTAGCGCGTTGGAATTTAGCCATTTAAGAATTTTAAAATTGAAATTAACCTCGGAGAACAATTTATAAAGAAAAATATCAAAAATTCGTTTTTTTTATCACCTACACTTATGATTTAAAACTTCCTAAATTGATTTTTTTTTTTAATTAATTATTTAGAATTTGAAAAAAAGAAGTTCATAATTTATTTAGCATTAACAGCGGGCTGTTGCAAAAATTGTTCGCATTTTAAAATCATATAAAATTTTTTTATATTAACCAAAAGATAAGACAAATAAATTTTCTTCCCAACATATATATATATTAATTATCATTAATTTTAATGGGTAATTACTGTTTGAAAAAAAATTTTTTTTTTATTCACTTAATCATCAAGTAAATATGTATTTAACAAATAAATAATTTTATGGATTTTATCTGGATCTGCATAATAATTTTATGAATTTCAATGAAATTCATCCGAATTTGCGTAAAAATTTTATGGAATTCATCTAGATTTTCATGATCAATTAATTAATTAATCATTATTTTCCTTCTTGTTTCTCTCATTTTGCTTTTGCTTTTTTTCGTCTCGCACTCATGGAAATTTATCCGTATTTCTAATTTTTTTTGTCTTCTAAAATTTATCGGACAAGTGAAATTTAATTATTGAATATAATGATTAGTGATTGTTTAAAAAAGAAAAAAAGGAAAAACTTTCCATTTCGTAGCTTTTCTTAGTTTTTCGTTTTTCTTTTTTTTTTCATTTTCATTCTTATCTTTTCTTCTCTCGACCTCTCAATCTTTCGTTCTCGTTGACACATTCATCACTGAATCATTGACTGTTCGTACATTTTCGTATTTAAAGACTACTCAAATTAGTAATCAACAATTACGCATTGATTTAACAGCAGAACATACAGCACACGGATGGGACAATCCGTTAATCTTTGTTGATGTGCGAGAACCGGAAATTGTTTTTGAAAAAAAAAACCTCACAGCCCAATAGCAGCAGGTAGTATTTGCAATATAAAAAAACGTCCTTCCAAATATTTAGGTCTCACTTTCACACAAATTATTTTAATTAGCACACTAATAAAATAAAGAAGAAGTAATAAGTAAAAAAAAGTTTACTTTACTTTTCACAAAAGTTTAATTTTTGATCATTTTAAAGAAATTCATCGTTCAGACTTTTTTTTTGGACCATTCAATTTCTTTAATTTGGTATTTTAATTAATTTGACCTATTAAAAATCTTGTAAAAAAAAAAAAAAAAAAAAAAAAAAAAAAACCACTTTATACTTTATAGAGCTATTTGATGATTTCTTTAGTTGGCAATATTCGTTTAATCTCTTTCATTATCGTTATTGGTTTGCTTTCTTAATTATCATTATTCGTTTAATTTCTTGTCATTATCATTACTTTCTTTTATTATTCGTTTTATTCTTTCTTTTTTAATATATTAAATTACTTACTGTTAATCAAAACGGAGTATAAGATCCATCATCATCTGGCACTTTCTTTCATTTTTACCCATTCTTTTACCCTTTCTTTAACCCTATTTTTTCACCCTATTCTTTTATCACTCTTTTCAACAATGCCATATGTGTGAAATAGTACGACGTTTATCAACAATTGTTTCTGTCTTAAAAATAATTTCCTTTGGCCATATAACACATACTACCACTATCATTTAGCACCACGTGTCCCAATTTTTACTTATTTGCATATTATTTTCCTTTGTGATTTATATTATCAGGTCAGTTATCAGTATAATTTTGTATTCTTCCTATTCCAAAGAATTCATTGTCTTTTTCTTGTCCATCCATTATTCAAATATATTAAATATATCATGTATTACAGTCATCAGTTCCTGCTACTTAATTTAGCTGGTAATTTTTTTTTATTCTTTTTCTTCTTTCTCTCTCCCTCTTCCTCTTTGTCAATTATTATCTATTATTGTAAAAAATTTTTGTAAATTGAAATATTCTTTCGATCGTTTATTTTTAAAATAACATTTCCAGAAATGAGTTAAGATAATTTGTCAATAATAATAAAAGACAAATATCAAATTCGAAGATATAACAAAAAAAAAATTTTTTCACAATGACAAATGATAGTTGACAGAGAGAAAGAAGCTGAGAGAAAGTGAGAGGGAGAGTGAGAGAGAGAGAAAGGACTTTCGCAAATCATTTTATTTCAATCGAAACAGACATGATACAATTTGAAACATCTCGTGAATAAATAAAGTGAAAGTGAAAGTAAAATAATCTTATCTATGTTTTGTAATAAAATTATTTCCTTGCAATTAGATTTTTTTTTTCTTTTCATTTTCTCTCTCTGTTTCTCCTCCTCCTTCTCTTTCTCTCTCTTTCTCTTCACCTTTCTCTCTCTTTCTTTCTCTTTCTCTCTTTCTGTCTCTCTTTCTCTCTCCCTCCCTCTTTCTTTTTCTCAAATCAATGAAATTTTTTAAATAATCTCCTGTGAAATTTCCATTTTGGAATTTCCATAGTTTAAAAAAAAAAACCCCTTAATTAGTATTTTGGAAAATTTCCCAATTTTCATTCATGTGTACATAATTTATTCACAAAAATTCATCTGGTATCAAAATGTGATCGTATTTGAGAACAAATAAATCATTTCTTGATACTTATTTTAGCATTTAATCTAAAAAATTTTTAACACAAAAGAAATAAATGATAAAAAAAGCTGAATGTTAATTAATCAATTAATATACGAAAACAAAAAAAAAAAAAAACAACGAAAAGCAATTTACATATGGTTGATTGGTGGTGGAAGGAATTGCTTTAAAATGATGTATAGGTTGTGAATTATGATTTGAAACGAAGTATAAATAAATCATTCATTGGTTTCAGCATTAATTCATTTTATCTTCAATATCTATCATATTTACCAACTAAAATTTGCTACAGTAATAATTACTAATTCTATTTTGATAACAAAAGAAAAAAATGCAACAAAAATATGATATTAATGATAATAATAAATAAATAATAAAATAAAGATGGAAAAATAAAATACAATAATTAAATTAGTTATAATAAATAAAAATATAATATAAATGTTTATTACTTATTATTAATAATAAATATAACAACAATAAATATAACAATAAATAACAAATATAATAATAAATAATAAGTATAATAATAAATAATAGGTGTAATAATAAAAAATATAATAATAAACAATAAATATAATAATAAATAATAAATATAATAGTAAGTAACAAATACAATAATAAATAATTAGTATAATAATAAATCATAAATAAAAGACACAATTTAAAGGACACTAATTAATACTTTTAAAAAAAAAATTTCATTTCCCTATGAAAATTTTTAACAGTTTACTATAATTATTTTTAATGATAATTATTATTTGATAAATAATAAAAAGTAGAAATTTTACACATTTTTTATTTAATCATAATTTTAATCAGTCAATTTCCGTTTTATCATTGGTAATTTCTTGCTCCCCTATTGTTCTCTTTATGCTATGAAATGAACTTTCAAAATATATCAAAACTGTAAGAAAAAAAAAGATAATTACAATTACTCAATGCTTAACTCGGATTGATTAATCATTTCTTAAATTAAATTTTTTTTTAAGGAATTTCTAAATCTCAGTTAAATTATACAATCAACCAGACATTCGTGTATCATATATTTATATAAGGAATACAAAGAGAGTTGTCAGTAATAAAAAACAAAAAACATATGATCATATGATATCTTCTGCACTAATAATAGTTTTTTTTTTAAATGATAAAATGTTATCAGTTTGTTTGTCTTTGACATATGTTTAGTAGTGACAAGTTTATTGGTGATTGTTCGGAAGCGATAAGTTTAGTAGTCATTGTTTGGTAGTGATAAGTTTAGTAGTGATTATTTAGTAGTAGTCACAGAAGTAAAGTAAAATAAAAAAAAGTGACATGTAGATTGTGTAATAATTAACTAAAGAATAATAAATGTAATAATTAACAGCATAATAGATTTGTCCGATGGATAATATTTTTTCAAAAAAATTACCCAATAAAAAAAAAAAAATTGAACAAAAAATAAAGTTTTGGAGGAATTAAAAATGAAGTAACGAAAGAGACGAAAATCAATTTTCATGGTTAACAACAAACAATATCAGTGACGATAATATGAGTGGTGATAACAAATATCAGTGATAATGATAATTATTACACATTTATCACAACGACAATAACAACAACAACAGCAACAACAATAGAACAAACATTTATCGGCGTTATTCGACAACGTCTGTATAAATATGCTATCGTAGCGTCAAAAAAATGCTTCAAATAGTATTACTTCCGGTTCGTCCGGACAAAAAAACAGAAATGCTGGCGATGCTTTTGCGTTTTTTTTTTTTTTTTTTTTTTCATTTTACTATTTATGTCTAATAGCGAAATGCAAAAAGGAAACTAAGAAAATCGATTTTATTGCAAAAAACATCAGTAATCATTCAGTATCGTCAAAAAATTTTGATGATATATGGATGGGAAATAAAAATAAGTCTGGTGGGAATTTTTTGGATATAAGATTTATTGAAATTTATTAAATTTTCATTTTTACTACTATTTTCATAAATCAATCAATCAATTAATTCGTCTGGTTTTTTTTGCCTTAGTTAAATATGATTGATAAAAGTTAAACATTTAATTATTCAAATATACTTTCATTATTTATATTTAAGTAATTGAAACATATAAGAACAGAAGAACGAACGATTGTTACGTTTACATTGATCAAGATGTAAACTTAACAAAATTTTTAATTTAAACTTGTTCTTGAAAAATTTTGTTTTTTTTTCTGAAAATTTCAACAATTCATCATTTTAGAATTTCAACAATTAGTCATCATTTTAAATGTAACAATGAATTTTGAATTAGTTAAAAATTATCTCTTTTGTTTAAATAAAATCATGTTTTAAACTTTTTTTTTTTATTGTTCATCTATTTGCACTATCTGTCTTATAATGTTATCAAATCTAACTTAAAAGTTCAAAAATTAAACTTTAACAATTTTCACTTTGCAATCACAATTATGATAAACATATATTGAAAAGATTAATTTTTGAAATTTTAAATTTTTGAAGCTTTTTTTTGCTATTTTGACTTTTAATTTTTATTACACATTTTGCTACGCTATATTTATAAGTACTAAAATAGTTTTCATCACATCAAATCAATCAAACCAAATCAATGATAGTACTAGACATTTGCAACAAAAATTTAAAGTTTTATTTTTAGTTTTTGAGCAACAACAATTTTAATTTTTATTCATTTAATCATTCTCAACAATGTTTTTCCGAAATTTCTGCTACATCAATAGTATCATTAATGATTTACAAATTTTTTGCAAGAAATAAATTAAAAAGTTACACAATAGAAAATGAACTGGAAATCAGAAATATATAACTCAACTGAAAATAAATATATAATTCAAATTTTATTAAGAAGCTAATTAATTTTATTAATTTGAAGTAATTATTCTCGTCGCATTTTTTATTCAAACTTCTCATTGCATATTTCCCTAGCCTTCATAATTTTTTTTCTTCATTTACGTCCTTTATATCTTTCGGAATTTATAACAAAAAATATTTGCCTATTACGATAGATATGATATCGATTAATCCATTTTTCGATAATAAAAGGTTAGCAGCAGCTAGATGTGATATATATTATATTTATACAAACATATGACCAATCCATTGCACCAAATCATAAGTGGTCATCTATTAAATCATCAAAAATAATCAATCATTTAATTAATTTATTACGGTTGGTTTTTGTGATAAATTGACCGCATCAATTACCCACTATCCAATCATTCATATATGTGTGAGTTAAATGGGTAAAATTTTTTGAAATTTTTTTGAAATCATAAATCAATTATCTTTTATATTGTTTCATTATGATAATTCTTGGAAAATTTTTTACTTCTTCCTTTTTTATTATTGTTTTAATTAATTCACTTCTACCTTTTAAATTACTTTATATATGTTTAAACTCAGATATTAAAACTTTTTAATTATCGTTTTTCATCTAAGATTTAACACTTCACAATTTTTTCATTAAAAAAAATTAAAAACGAAGTTTTATATCCTTAAAATTCCATAAAAAAATTTAACATTTCATAATTTTTTAATAAATTCTTTTAAAAATATAATTTATTTCATTTTTTTGTAATATTTTGGTTTTTTTCGTTTTTTTTTCAAAGAATTCAAAATTTTTGCAAGATGTAAGATTTAATGCAAAAGCATATGCTAGCATAAATAATAAGGCTGCATGACACAAAAGCTTGCTAATCATGCAGCAGCTGTACGGCAAATGATAATATTCAATTTCAATTCTTTTTCATTTCTATTCAGTTCATCCATCTTCGTTTTCTTCTTCTTGATTTATCAAAAAAATTGACTGCTGTTTTTTTTTCACTAATCAACAACATAAATAATCGATTGAAAAAATCTGTTTGTTTTTGCATTCATTTAAATATAATTGAAATTAGTTAAAAAACAGTTTAGAGATATGAATGCATTTTAATTGAAATATAATAAAGATAGTGATAGTAACCAGGAAGAAGCGGTTTGTTGTTTGTTGGGCAAATTGAATAAACAAATAAAGTAGTGGTAAGATATATGAAATATATCGTATATAATATAAATAATAAATTCCACTTTCATTTAATCATTTGAAAAAAAAAAAACAAAATAGGGCCAGGATGAGTTAAATTAAAAAATACATAATTACATTTGATTAATATTTAATGGTGTCAATGAAAACTTCAGAACGCTTTTTTAAAATTTATGGCAAAATTTCTAAACAGTAAATTTTGCCATAAATTTAAAAAAAAAAGCTTTTTTTTTAAATGGGATTTTATTTTGCAAGGAAGTACATATTCGATCACACATATATATATATATATATATATTATATTCCCATGTATATATATATATATTTATATATATTTATAGATATATGTATGCATATATAGATGTATATATATAAATAAATAAATGTGTATTTAAATATATATATGTGTATATAACTTATATAATATATAATTTAAATAATAATTTATAATAATAATTTAATGTATATAATTTATATAACAATTTAATTTATGTAATATATATATATATATATAATTTATACATATGGATATATATATATATATATATATATATATATATATGTATGATTTTATATATGTATATATTTATATAAATATGTGCACATATATTTATTATATTCCCATTTTTCTTTCACCTTATTAGTAATTTCCATTTCTGCTTCGGAAAAGTAATTAATACTTTTGCTAATTATTATAATATTTCAAATTTGTTTTTCTTCTCGAAATATTTTTGAATATTTCGTTAATTATTATTTTATTTTCTGTTTTTTTCTTTTTGTCTATAAATAGATTTCCCTTATCTTACCGTATCTTCTACCGTCATCCTTCCTTTTTCACCATCTCTATTTTACGTATGTTAAATTTTTCGTCCTTTTTTTATTGTTTTAATTAGTTTTATTTTTGATCAATCGATAAAAATTTCATTTGATGGTAATATTAGCTAATAAAATAAAATTTGAATTTTGCAATTAATTTAAATTGCTTTTGCTTTTTTTTTTACTTAATATGGCTTTTCAGAGTGTTGGCTAGTCATTTTAATAGCTTGCAAAAATGCTATATGAATCAAATTTTATTAAAATATCTATAGTAATATTAAAATTTTTGAACTTTAAGATATTCATCATTGAAATTTGAGTCAGTATTATTTCAATTTCCGTTAAATATATCTCATAATAAATAAACTTTTACAATCAATATTTCCCTACAATAGTACTTATGATTGAACTTTTGTACAAAAATTTCAATTACCATATTTTTGTGAAAAATCTCAACAATAGATACATAATATCTATTGAACAAATATAATATAAATTATACAATATCTGAAATATAATATACGGTAAATAATATCTAGTATACAATATGCAATAAAAATACGATAAATAGTAACTAATATATAATATACAATATTTAATCTCTAATATACAATAAGTAATATAAAATATAATATACGGTAAATAATATTTAACACATGATTTACAATATTTAATCTCTAGAATACAATACATAATACATATATGGGTATTTTCTCTATATATCGTTTTCATGGTTATGTTATAGATTAATACATGCTGTACCGGAAGTGTTCATGGTCATCATATGGCTGTTTCATTCAAAACTATCATTTCTTCACAAAACGCCCACTCACCCCTTTATTCATAATAATTTCGCAGTTTTTTTTTTTATTTTTTCTCCCAGTTCCAGAATTTTGCTTATTATATTTGTCATTATGTTCGCTATTAGATCTATCGGTTTGTGACAGTCTGACAATCTCTTTTCATTTTCTTTTTTTTCTTCCGCTTTCTCTCTCACTCTCTTTCTCTCATCTTTTTTTTGTCCTTCATTTGTGAAATTTTACGATAGTATCATCATCATCATGACCAACATCATCGTCATCATCATTATCATCATCACCTGCTATCTTTGTATGTTTTACATTTATTTGTTATAATTACTGAAAAGATGATTGAATTTTGAAAATTTTCAATGAAAGGCAATTAATTGTTGTACACTAATTGCAGCGATTTCTTTTACAGAATGTCAAAACGGAATTATCCAATATTTCAAAATGTAGTAAAATCTTGTAATTTAGCTCAATTAGCAAATTTTAATGAATAAATTATTCTTGTTGGAAATTTTTCATTTATGCAAGATTTTAAATTTTAAATTTCTTATTATCATCGGAAATTTGTAGCACAAATGATTAGTGATGTATTAATGAATCCATTAATGGATGTATTAATAAATCGATTAATGAACGTATTTTCTTAATTTTTTTTTCTTTATAAGTTTTGCAAAATTAATTTCTCTACACTATCACCTGTTCAGATAAATATATTTCAGGAAATCATCATTAAGCTTGAAAAATTCTGTTCTTACTTTTTTGTTTTCTTTTTGCCCATTTTATATTATTTTAGTCAGTCTTAAATTCCATAATTTATTTCTTAACAACGATAAAATGATGAACAGAGATGTTTCCCTTCAAAAATTATTTAATTCATTAATTCAGGATGAAAAATTTTTCGTTTATTTCATAATTACTTTAATTTGAACAATTTTTTCACTTTTCATTTGCATAATAAAAAACACGTTGAACACGTTTATATATAATTCATTCAGCGTGTATTCACTTGTGGTTTGCATTCATTCAACTTATATTAAATTTCGAGCGTTAGTTTTTTGTAATTCTTATAAAACATTTCAATTATAAATTCAATACAAGAAGATTGATATTTAACACAAAAAAAAAACCAAAACAAGAAGCTTAAGATATATTTGTCACACACGATAGTGACAATATTTTATGAAATAAGAAATCTTTTTTTCTTCTCTCTCTCTCTCTCTTTCTCCTTCTCTCTCTTTTCCTATCTTTATCCCTCATAAATAAATGCATTACGGTAGTATGCATATCGGAATGTGCAATGAAATTGTAAGAATTTTTCGATAACGCATGTTGTTTTACATGATTTCATTCTGTTGAACAACATATTAATGAATTTGATCATTTCAATTTAATCATTGCTTTATTGTGTTAACAAATCATGTTAGTTTGTTTTTAATTTTAAAATTAATTTTTTAATTCCAACAACTTATGCATCACTTTCCAAAAATATATCAATGAATCGATGAGTCATAACAATGTATCAATGAATCGATGAGTCATAACAATGCATTCTCATGATTTAATGCATATTATTTGATATTTTAATGATAATACATAATAATAATGACGGCCATGATAGTAGCAATAATAATAATAGTAGTAAAATAATAAGAATGATAAATAATAATAAGTACTAATAATGAATAATGTTAGCAAATATTAATTAATAGAACCAATAATAAATGACTGTATTGATTATTGTCTGTATGACGTAATAACTACGATAATTAATCGATAATAATTACAGCAAATAGTAATTAAATCACAAAATAGTAATGATAATCATGATAATAGTAATAATAATAGTAAAATAATAACAATGATAAAATATAACAAGTACTAATAATGAATAATGATGCCAAATATTAATTAATAGAATCAATAATGAATTATTGTATGTATGACTTAATTATTACGATAATTAATTGATAATAATTGCAGCAAATAGTAATAAAATCCTCTATCCTTAGTTATTTGCTATTATTTTTCGATAAATGTAATGATTGGAATTTGATTATGACATTTTAAAAATGACATCAGATTAGATACGATCAAATAACAAAAGGCAGGATATATGCCGATGTTTGTTCTACATTTGTGAAATTTTCAGTTTTTAAACCGTATGTTCAAAAATTTCTTCCTTCTGTTGTTCTTTTTTTTTTCCAGACTTCTTCAGATTTAAAAAAGCATTTACTGAGCTATAAAATGTTACCATTCTCTGTCTTTTAATAAAGATTATTATTATTTCTAGGAACATTGAGTATAGTAATTTATTATTAAAAGGATGTGAAATTCTTAATTAATTGCTATCATGATATCATAATATTAAATATATTCTAAAATTTATCTTCTCTTTGTTTCATACTTTAAATGCAATTAGCTATGATTCATTATCCACATACGAACTCATAAGTGTATTACACAAATAATTTTCTTTTTGCAATATGTAAGTAATATATTAATTACTTTAAAGTATTGCTGAATAACTTTATATTGTAGTAATTACGCCTTATATATTAATAATTGTCTCAAATTAATAACTTGATATAGTAATAATTACATCTTATATCGTAATAATTGTCATGATCATTATCATCGTTATCACATACAGAACTCATGACTAATATTTGTATTACATAAGTTAATTTTTTTTTTTTTGCGATAAGAAATACATAAATTAACAGTTTATACTTTATATGGCAGTAATTATCATTATCATTATCACCAATATCACATATCGGACTCATAAAGCAGTATTTGTATTACGCACAAACAATTTTTTTGCAATAAATGAGTAATACATAAATTAGTAATTCATATTTTATTTAGTAAAAACCATCATCATTATCATTATTATCACACAAAGAACTCATAAAATGGTCATTTACATCATTACCACAAAAAGAACTCATAACTGACATTTGTATTAAATAAATAATTTTTTTTGCAATAAATAAATGATACATAAATTAATAATTGGTGCGTAATAATTATCATTATCTTTATCATCATCTTGCATATATAACTTTTTTGAATAATTTCGTCCAATTAATATTTGATTTTAAATAGAAAAAGAAATTTTGATTTATACTATGTAAGAAAATCTTTATTTGCTCATTCTATTATACTTAGAAATTAATTTTTGCAAATTATATTTCAATTAATAAAATAATCTATTATTTGATAAATTTAGTTTAAATTTTAATAGAAATAAGTTTAAACAAAGTGGAAACGAAAAAAACAAAATAGTTTGCATCAAATTTATTATAAAATTATCACTATTACATTATCATTGATAATATTATGTAAACAATTAATTTTATTTAGTAAATATTCAAGTAATTATTTTTATTTTGTAGATATTCAAATAATCAATTTGAGTTTTTTTTTTTCTTTTTTTTAAATATTTAATATTAAAATAAAATTTATTGCATTCTTACATCTTCTTCTTCCTCCTTCTTTTTCATCATCACAACAACACAAATGTGGTATGATACAACAGTATTTCGAACTGAATCTAATATCGCAACATATACCGTATTATATAACATATTATCATCATTATCGTCTCTCGAATCCCTCTCTCTATCTTTCTTCTTGACTCTTTCTCCTATCATCTCTTCTTTCTTCATCTTTCTTTCTTTTTTTTTTCTTTTTTTCTTTTCTTTTCCTCACTTTCCAGCGCTTCTCTATCTTTTTTTTTTCATCTTCATTTAGACATTTGCTCTATTTTTGAGCTTATCAACATTTATCAAAGCTAATTTGATAATTTTTCACTGTATTTTTTAACAATATTATCACTTTTAACTTAATATGATAGCTATCCTTTCTAATGCAAATCGATAAGGAATAGATTGATCGACAGATAGATGAATAGAAGGATAGATGAATTGATGTATATGCATATTATACATATATATATATATATATATATAAATAATAATTAATGATAAATGTCTCTTGTATTAATTTAGTAAGGTATTACTGATATGAAATTTATCAATGAAGGAATGGTGATTGAAGTGTTAAATTATCATTTGATTACGTTTATCAAGGACAAATTTAACTTATTAGGAAAAAGTTGAAGTTCAATATTCATTCTCTCTCTCATAATGCATTTTTATCATTGATAAGATTTTCAGGTAATTTTTGAAATAAAATTTTCTCAAATTTCATTTTTGAAACTTGTACTATTTTTACAATTTAATTTAATTCATAAAGGTATTCATTTTTTTTCTTTTTCTAATCCACCTCGTTTATCTTATTTGTTAAAAAGTTCATTTTTAAAAGATTAAATTAATATTATGGCTGAAAAATTGCTTTAATTAATTAATGGATGAAATTTTAGCATACTGAATCAGATTAATCAATTTTATCCTGAAATTCTTATTCAACAAGATGAATTGTTGTTTTTGAGTTTTAAGCTATACATTTGCACCATCATCATCATCATCATCACCATCATCATCATCACTGTTGATCAACGACCGTGTGACTGATAAGTAATTTAATTTAATAATTCGGTATTGTATTTAATTACATACTTATTTAATAATTGAATACTGTTTGAAGTGTTAATTTATCATTTTATTTAATTGCATACTAATAATGATTCTTAATACATCATTTTACTTAACTTCATTAATGATATCTAATGGCTGAGTACTATTTAAAATGTTAATATATCATTTCACTTAATTGCAAAATGATTTTATTTCATTTATTTTTTTGTTAATTTTTGTATTATAAGAAAAGATATCAATTTCTTTTTGCAAAATGATTTTCTGTGAATTGTAATTTTTGTTTGCAACAATAAATATGAAACCTGTACTGGTATCTATAACTTCAAGGATAAATTTTAGTTGCAAATCATCATCAGCAGTATGTGACCTTTGGCAAGATCTCATTTATAACTGATTGGAATATGTTTGTATCTTTTATCCAAAAGATAGCTTTTCAATTTACATTTTGGAACAATCACTGTATTGGTATACTGAATGTACAATCTTGTCAACCTCTCCCCCTCATTCGATCCCTCTCGTCTATCATTGTCACCACCTCCTACCAATTCATTTTCCCTTTCTTTTTCAATCTTTGAGCTCCTCCTCCTCTTCACTTGAAATGGCCTTGTATCGCCAGTATTGGCTCTATTGTTCATATTGTTTATCATTGCAAGGTAATTGTACCTCTAAAATCTACCTTTACAATTATCCCTTATCTCCGCTGTCTCATTACATTTCATATTTCATCATCTACACTACCTCAATAACCCGGTCATCAATTTGCAACAAATCTTAATTGCTATAGTGTTATTTTATATTTTTCAAATTATTTAAACGTTTCTTTCTGTAATTTAAAATTTCATTAACATAGCCCAGCTCTTCACTCCACTTGCAAGCTAATGTCTTATTGAAATTAGAAATAAATTTAAAAAAATTAAAATAAACGAAAGTAAATGAAATTAAAATAAGAACAAAAAAGACTGCTTTAAAAGGAATAGTTGAAAAGAAAAACAAACTGTTTTAATTTGAAATTTTGGAAAGGAAAACATTCTATCTTCAAATTGTAATTAATTAATATTTGAATAATTTGTTATTTAATTAAGCATTAATTATTTTGAACATTTTTCAATAACATTGCTTCTTTCTTACTTCATGATTGTAAATAATTTTAGGAAAAAAAAATGATGTCTTGTAGATTAAACGTTTCGTTTTTCCCGACAATAATTTTAAATTTTCGCAAACAAATTTGAATATGATTTTTACCCTTTCTTTTTTTTTAAATGAATATTTTCCTGGATCTTTGATGTCTGGCTAAGCTGTGCTCTTTGATACATATTCTGGATTTTTGATATATAGCAAAAGTTGTGCTTGTTTTTCTGGATCTTTGATACTTGGCAAAGTTGTGTTAGATTTGAAAAGTGAAATGGTTTAAATGCTAAGAAATATTATGCTGAACAACTTAAGCTGTTTAAGTGAATTCCTTTCTTTTCCAAATTGATAATCATAATTTTGAACTTTATCATTGCGAGATAATTGCAACTGTTTGATCAAATTATCAATTATCTTCAGAATAAAAAGATTTTTTTTCTTCCTGATTAAATTTTTTTTGATAATACCATATGTGGAATGTGAATATTCTTTATTTTGATTCGCAAACTGATTTTTTTTATTCTTAATTTTGCTTTCCGCGATGTTTTTTCAGTGTTTGTTGTAATTAATCAATATTTTAATTTAAAATAATTTTCCTGTCTTATTGTAGTACTATATAGTAATTGTTGCAATTGTGATAATAGCTGCTATTATTGTTACCATGCGGATAATAAAACAATTATCACTAATGATCGCAAGTATTTATTAATATTATTATCATTATTTTGTTATCACTATTATTGCTGTTATTAAACAGATAATAAAATAATTATAATTCATGATTGCAAGTAGTTGTTAGTATTACTATCATCATTTTGTTACTATAATTATTATTGTTTTCAATATACATGTTATCATGTCGATAATAAAATAATTACCATTTATGACTACAAGCATCTGTTAGTATTAATACCATTATTTTGTTATTGTTATCAAATTATTATTATTATTATTAATATTTTTGTTACAATAATATTATTACAATAATATTTTTGTTATGTTATTCATATTGTTAATTATAATGTTTGTATTATTGTTATATTATTTGCAGTCATATGAAAATAATATTATCAATGTATCATTTCTAAAATATGCACGAAATATTTCCATTTTATTTGTCAAAAAATCTTATTTTTAAAAATTACAGTTGTTTGACATTTTTAAAATATTCATGGTAGAACAAAAATAAAAAAAGAAAACGGAGAGAGAAATTCCAACGAATAACATTTTGTATTACGGTAGAAATATTCGTTGAATCGTTAATCAAATCTGAACATATTTTTGCGATAAATGTAACAAAAAGAGGAAAAGTGTTTGAAAATGTCTTAGTTTTATTTTTAACAATCTTTAATTAAAAAAAAAGAAAGGAAAAAAAAACTGGATAAGCAATTTGGATGTCAACTAGCATATGTTAAGTTTGGAAAAAAAAAAGTTTTTTATAGACTTATAATTTTACACTGCACTTGTCATTTTAATATAAGCAATATGTTTTGTAATTAAGTAATTAGCTGAATATATCACTTGCAAATTACGCTGATAACATTAATAATAAAATGCTAGTGATTGCAAGTAATACGGTCAGGCAATGAATGAATTGATCTAACCAGATAATGAATGGATTGATCTGAACAGGTAATGATGAATGGATTGGTTAATTTATCATGTTCATTATATTGCTAATAATTTTAAATTGAAGTTGATGAAATCATGAAATTGAATTTTTTTTTTTTAGTTATTTTATGATTATTCATTTGTTCGTATTATTGTTTCGCTATGTAAACAAATGATTATGTTTTTTTTTAAGTTAAATCAACTAATGTTGCATTTTATTATGAATACAAAAAGTAATACAATGGGAATTGAATTAGATCTAATACAGTATTAGCGATTATATATAGATAATTATCTATACATATATATTTAGACAGATAATTACGACTTACACTGATAATGATTATAATGATTTTATTCCTTTAAATTGTGCAGATTAATAATATTATCATTAGCATAATTCATACAACCTACTAAGCTACCTAACGAAATGTAGTATTTGTGATTATCGTGTATATTATCTATACATATATATATATATATATATATATATGTAGAGAGAGAGAGAGAGAGAGAGAGAGAAAGATAATTACGATTTATACGATAATGTTGACAATGATTTTATTCCTTTAAATTATTAGGGGTTATAATACTATCATTTCCATGATTTATACAATCTATTAAACTATCTAATGTACTTGTGATTATCATTCATTTTCTTTTTCTTCAGAAATGTCTAAAGATGTGTGTATATAACTAATTACTTATTTACACTCATTTAATTAAGAATACTCACAAGTACAATGAATTTTTTAATATTTAACAGATTTTTTAATGTAAATATCAATCGAATAATTGTAATAAATTAAATTTATTTATACTATAATAATCAATTTATTGAGTTATGTTTATTTTAATATGATAAAGAATGATACTTCAGTTGCTCCTTTATTATTTTCTTTATTTATATTTCTTTTTTTTTTTGTATTTTCTTTATTTATATGTTACTCATAAGATTTTTTATTACTGATCCAATTTTTTGTTGTTTTTCTTTTTTTTTTTTGACTTAGTCATAGCAACTATTTTTTTTTTTTTAGTATTTATTACCTGTTCAGTGGTGAATATTTGCAGACATATATTTTTTTTATGTATCTGCATTTTAATTTATTGCTATTTATTTATTAATTTTTTTTAATGCATAGTCTCTTACAAATCACAATAAGATGTTTATAATAAAAAAACTTACAAATAATGATACTTAAATTTTTTTTTATTTAAACAGATTCCTAACTTATTATTTTAAGATAAATAAATTATAAATCAAAATGATCCTTAATTAAATGCAAATTAAGAATCACTTAAGTTTTTTTTTCTATAACTTTTAATCAATATGTACATATATGTAATCATTATTAACAAAAATTTTTTATAACATTTTTCTGCAAATTAAAATTTTATTTGCTAGCTAGAGTGTATTTGTCCATTTTAACATTTTTAATTTTTTGTCATTAAAGAAACAAATTATTGATAAGCCAGTTATCAATTTTATCAGAACAAACCAAATATCATTCTCATCAAAGTGTGCAATCTGCTTAATTTGCATTAGTTGATAAAAAAAAATAGAAAAAAAAAGATGAGAAAGAAAAGTGAAAGATTTATCAAATAATTCAAAAATTTAACAAAATGATTCGTTTCCATAGTTATTTCAAAAAATACAAAAAAGCAAAAAAAAAAGTAAAATTATGGTTTTTCTTTTTTAACTAAGTACTACTAAAAGTCATATAGAGCTATCGTAATTTCAAGTATGAATTTTTCAAAAGGACACCTTTTGTGATGACCTTGTTCACAATACTTCTTCCACTTCCTCCATCCAAAATACACACTACATCCGATCCTCTTCTATCCTCGTCCCTTTTTAACTCATATTTTGAAACTTTTTTTTTATTGAATTTTTCATCATGAACAGTGTCGTTGTTATGTTATTATGAATGAGGAATTTTTTAAAAAGTTCATGGGAATTATATGAATTGGTTTTGGCTAATTTTCTCGTTCTCTAATTTCTTTTTGAAAATTTGACGCTTTAAAATGTTAAAAAGTTAAATATGTGAGAAAAAGGTTAACGTTATTACCACATTTATCAAATCAATCAATCAATCATTTAATCAGTCAATCAATCAATTAGTGAAATAAGCAATTAAACTGATTCATTCAATCAGTCAATCGTCTTTTTTCATTTACTATTTTGAGTATGGAAATGATTTGTTGGATTAATTTTTTTTCCGGAATTTTTACATATTTTTAATGAATTATTTCAATTTCCTATACTGGATTTAAAATATAGGAATTGAAAGAAGAAAAAATAATTTAATTGACTAAATATTATAATTAAAAAATATCTAATCGACTAAATATTGTAATTAACTTTTAGAGAAGTGTTTTATCTTTTAATTTCCTGTACTAAATTCAATATTTATTAATTGAAAGAAGAAAAAAGAAAAAAAAGGAATATCTAATTGATTAAATATTATAATTAAGTTTTAGAGAACTGTTCATCCTCCTGATTATTACCAAATTATAGCAATATTGCAATTAGATAGCTATGCTAAAATTTACCGTGATTATCACTGATGAATAATGAAATTATCATTGATCAACTTGTAAGCTATATTACAATTTGATAGCTAAGCTACAATTTACCGTAATTATCATTGATCAATAATGAAATTATCATTGATCAACTTATAAGCTATATTAAAACTTTATAGCAGTGCTACAATTTACCGTAATTATCATTGACGAATAATGAATTTATCATTTCACATTGTTGTATTAAATTAAACGAAATAACAATTAGCATTTGAGATGATAATGATATTATCACATCTGATATTTTATTACACAAAAGCAAAACCAACGAGTGTAAATATTTGATGATAATGAAATTATTACCTAAAATTGTACAAAATTACAATTAGCAATTGATAATAGCAAAAATTTATGTAAATTTTTAGTACAGTAGACAAAAGTAAGGCAAATTATATGAATGATTGTTCTTTTGTGAGGAAGAGAAAGAAGAGGAAGAAGAGGAAATTGCTTCATCCAATCAATTTTGAAGTTGAAAACTGTAATAATGATTTGTGTAACTGATGCTTTTAAAAAAAAATAATTTTTGGATCAAAAAAATCATTTTTTTTTGTCCAGTCAATAACATACTTTAAAAATTTTGATGACAATAATTTTTACAATTATTTCAATTCAAAAAAGAAAAAATGAAAAAAAAGGAAAAAATTTCTGTGTAAAATAACTTTTTCTTTTCCTAAATTTTTTTATCTTTTTTTTCTTTTTTCCTATGTAAATGTAACTTTGTAAATGATAACACTTTTTTATTAAAAAAAGAAAAAAAAGCTTTCAAGCTTCGCTAATTTAAAATTGTTTCGTTTACTTTTCTCATTCATAATATTTGTCTACCGTACTGTTTTTGTTCGTATATTTTCATTTGCGCTTAGATAAAGTTAGTTTTTTGAAACTGGAAAAGAAAAAAATCATTTGTTGTTTCCTTAATTTCGTTTTTCTTTTCTTTTCTATTTTCGTTTTCTTTTTTCATTTTTTTTTTTTTTTTGTCTCAAAAAAAATGCGATATTTGAAACTACAATTATGAAAAATTCAATTTTTTTTTCTTTGAAGAATGTAATTTGATGATTTATGCGCCAATTTTTTGATTTTTTTTCCTATTGAAAAGTAATTGTTGTATGGTATCTTTGCAGGAATCAGTAGATTGAAAAATGTAATTCAATGCAAATATTATTATCATTTCTATCACCGTTAATTTTACTACTATTATTATCATTATCACTATTATTATTAAGTAGGATTATTTGATAACTGTACTGTTATGTAGGAATTACTGTCACTATTAATATTATTGCTATTGTTATCATTATTATTATTATTATTATTATTATTATTATTATTATTATTATTATTATTATTATTATTATTATTATTATTATTATTATTATTATTATTATTATTATTATTATTACCATTATTATTATTATTATTATTATTATTATTATTATTATTATTATTA